>CM056729.1:64748600-64863122 GCA_029844215.1 Przewalskia tangutica
ATTAGTCACAACCACCGTGGTTCTTTCTGATTGGGACCACTTACTGTACCGAGGTTTATATTAGCTTGTATAGCGTAGAGATTGTGAGATCCACGAGGTTCCTATTACTGAGGACATAGATAGATGAGCTCACTATGATAACTTCTGAGGTTTTTTTCCAAAGGATTAGGGACACGTGTGAGTCTAAGTGTTGCATTACACCCTCGTAACGACCACAGAAGAGCGTGCCATCCAGCACTTGAGGATAGGTTGCCTGTGTTTTGATTTCGTGAATAGCCGGAAGGTTAATTGCTTCTTTTTTGGTCTATTACGTGCGACGCAATGCATACCCTTCCAGCTTTAGTGGCCCAGACGCAGGCCTTGTATGTAAGGAAGTGTAGATCGCCGGTCGGATGGTTCGGCATAGGCGAGGTTCAAATATTGGTCGAACTTGATTCAGTGGCTATGGATAAGGCGGCTTATCCGGAAGATTGTAGTAAGCTTTAGAGTCCGCAGGCTTTACGCAGATAACCGATGATTGGGTACGTAGGGTTGTAAGCGAGACTGTCGCTATCTTAAGTTTGACTCGAGAGAACATTCGGGATGAATGTTTCTATGGAAGAATGTTACACCCTGAATTTCAGGATATGTTTATAAGAGCGCACGTAGAACTCAACAATGTTAAGGTTTGACGGTAAAAACATCGAATTTTGGAATTTGTCTGAAAATGAAATAATGATTTAACGGGAGAGGCGACACGTGTCACCCCTTAATGGTCTCTGGACGAAATTATGATGGAGGAAATGGTCATTTGACCATAATTTAAAAGACCAAGTCTTGCAAATGGCTTAGCTTGACATTGTTGACTAAAAGTCCAAGCGGCCACTTGGCTGGGATCCATGTGAAACTCATCTAGGCCAACCAATTGTGTAGATCTTGACCTCCATAGTATTATATATGTGTGCTAGTAGCAAGACAAGGCTTTTAACACTTAGTTAAATTTTCAAGAAAACCTTGAAGAGCACAAGGCTCTCGGTTTTGAGGATTTTCAAGATGAAAATTTTCAATTGTTGTCCAATAATTCCCACTTTAAACCAAGGTACCTAAGGGTATAGTAAGTGTTTCTCAATAAAAGATCCGAAATGTGGTGTTTTCGTATTAGTCGCAAGGCGAAAACCTAAAGCGGTTATTCAACTTTGAAGTTGAAACTTGAAGATGAGTCTTTTATGTTTCTAAGGGTTGCTTGGAGTGGATTGAACGTCGAAAGGAGTGAGCTAAAGGATTGCTAAGGAGCGACTTGTGATCTTGGATCATAATCACATTGATTATAATCTTCGCTTTACTTTTGTAATTGAAGATTTCATGTAATGATAAGTTATAAGTGATCACGTGATTTGTGTTATGAAGTTTGATAAGTGATATGGATTGTAGAAGCCTAGATCCGAAAGGACATGATTAGCCTTTTGAAATTGAAATACAATTTTGGTCGCTTATTAGAATCGCCGCACGTTTACCTACTGAGGATTGTAGTAGTTGTAATCGATTGCGCTTGATATCATGTTATACAAACCACTTGGATTAAAAGGAATTCAAACGATTTGTATTGTTGCCTAATTGTCGAATTGACATTATAGTTTAGACTAGTTTGTTATCGTTTGTGGTGAGCCAATTAGGCTGTTGGTTATTCATTTGTATCAACTACCTTATAAATTGTGGTAGCCAATTGGGGTTGTTTGGTTATTGTATTCGGCCTTGAAAAGGTGGCAAAGTTAGTAAAAACAAAGGAAGTGTTGTCCTATTTTCCGTAGAATTTAGTGACTTGCACTTGGAATATTCTACGCTTGAAACTAGAAGTTAATAGGCGTATTATGGTCATTATAGGTTGGCATACCACGACGGCGATTCGACTTGGCAAGTGGATTAAACCGAAGAGGTATGTGGAACTTTCTTATCTCTGAGCATGATTAAGTTGTAAATGTATAGTACGGTAGACGCACAAGATTTTGACAATCTAGTCTATTTGATATCCTTGGCTTATTTTAAGAATGCCCGTTGTTTGAGTTAGGAATTAACTCACTTGTTTAATTATTAAGGATATCTTGGTTTCAAAAGTTAAGAGACTTTAAGTATGTTGAAAGTATTTTGATACTTGTTTTGTTGGAAAGTTTAAGTCTCTTGGTTAAAAGAAGTATGTAAGTTGTTAATGTATAAAGCTAGTATAACGCTTTATGGGAAGTTGGTTATAATAGCTTTATGGAAAGTTAATAAGAGAATGGTTTACTCTTAAGTAATTTAAGCATGATAAGGACTCAAGGTTTTAAAGAATGTGACACTGGTTTCGCTTTAAACTTATAAGTCCTCGATAGAAATTGTACTTGACTTAGGTATAAAGTGAATATAACGACTTTATGGGGAGTTGGTTATATTGGCTTTATGGAAAGATAAATGGCTTGATTTATTTGAAAGGCAATTTGATTTAAAGGCATCAATTGCCTAAGGCTTTTATTAGAGAAGAAGTCACTTGATTTGAAGCCTAATTTTATTTCTAAAAGTATTGTGACTTGTCTTGAAAAAGAAATTGTAACTTGATACTACGTTATTAGTATCTTGGAAGTTTTATAATGAAATGAATCATTTTGAAAGAATAGAAGTACGTAGTACTTTGGGTTAAATTCGATTTTTTTATAAAGAACATGTTAGCGCTTTAAGTAAACTAAAATGAGAGTGTATATGAAATGTAATAATAAGAAGTTAGGGATTGCTTAACTTGCTTATATATTGTATGATGCGTGAGTGCTTATGTCGTGTGTGATAGCCGATTTGTGCTAGTAGTTCGAATAATTGCGGGTCATTTCCCGTTTGTGGCATTGCATTTTTCCGTGGATTTGCTACCCACGATGCGAGGAATACCTCATGCGAGTCCGTAGGGCTTATGCGGGTGAAATAGTCCCACGCGGCGGTCCAAATGCGAGGAATACCTCACGCGAGTCCGTAAGAGGCTTACGCGGTGAAATAGTCCCATGAGAATACCTCACGCGGTCCACGCGATCTACGCGTGAAATAGTCCCCAGAATAGGATTGCTTAATGATACCGCGACAGTGGTCCTGCTTTTGATCGTGAGCTTCCTACTTTATATTGTAAGTATACACCTATTTACTCTCATTGTTACTAAGGCCTGATGCAGATCGTTAATCGAGTATCATACATGTCTCCGCTATTATTAGACTTATGATTTCATTCAAGCATTTTCGCCACATATTTGGTACATGTTGTACCGACCTCCTTCTGGCTGGTCGTCATGCCGCAGTAAAGTACAGTTCTTGATCCTCGCCTAGGATCACTGCTCATTGTTGAGAAGCTCCTTTATTCCTGAGGCTTATCCTCGTATTGCTTATTGTACATTCGTGGTATGGCGGCCCCGTCCCGCCAGAGTTGTTATTCTTAGAGGTCCGTAGTCACATTGTGGATGAGTTGTAAAGAAAAAATGTAATGTTCTATTTCGATCGGTATATTTTTACGGAAGGTGGCCTTATCGGCCAGCCTGTTGTTAATTTATGTTTAAGTATTTTTTTTTTGTGTATGTTGCATTGCTCCGCTATTCTCTGACGTTATCGAAAAGGAGTGCCCGTAGGCACCAGTGGCAGCCCGGGGTCGTCGTGACATATTCTCGTGATCGTGGTAGCAAATCCACTGAAATATGCAATGCCACAAACCCGGAATGACCCGCAATTATTATCGAACTACTAGCACAAATCCGCTTATCACACATAACATAAGCACTACCGCTTATCATACAATATATAAGCAAGTTAAGCAATCCCCTAACTTCTTATTATTCTGTTCATATACACTCTCATTTTAGTTTACTTAAGGCACTAATGTGTTCTTTATAAAAATCCAGACTTAACCCAAAGTACTACGTACTTCTATTCTTTTAAAATGACTCATTTCATTATAAAACTTCCAAGATACTAATAACCGTAGTATCAAGTTACAATTTCTTTTCAAGACAAGTCACAATACTTTTAGAAATAAAATTAGGCTTCTAAATCACGTGACTTCTTCTCTCAGAAAAGCCTTAGGCAATTGATTCCTTTAAATCAAATCGCCTTTCAAAATCAAGCCATTTATCTTTCCATAAAGCCAATATAACCAACTCCCATAAAGTCGTTATATTCACTTTATACCTAAGTCAAGTAATTTCTATCCAAGGGACTTATACGCTTAAGACGAAACAAGTATCACATTCTTTAAAACTCTTCAAGTCCCTTAACATGCTTAAATTACTTAGAGTAAACCACTCTTTAAACTTTCCATAAAGCTATTATAACCAACTTCCCATAAAGTCATATACTAGCCTTATACATTAGCAATTTACATTTTTCCTTATAACCAAGAGACTTAAACTTTCCAACAAACAAGTATTAAAATACTTTCAACATACTTAAAGTCTCTTAACTTTTGAAAATCAAGATATCCTTAATATTTAATCAAGTGAGTTAATTCCCTAACTCAATGTCACGACTGCCCGGCCCGGATCGTGCCTTACCGGCACCCAAGTAGTCATACATCGAGTAACCAGGAATATAAAACAAGACAGAAACAGCTTATAAAATAGACACGCTTTATGTGAGAAAACGTCGCCTTTCTGCATATATAAATAAACATGGTTCAAAGAAGCACATCCCAAACTGCATAACATTTACTCACGCACTTAAGGAAAATATATAACTACGGCGGACAGGCCCCGCCATACCCTCGATCAGACAAAACTATCTACAACAGGAGATCATACCCAAAAGTAGAGCCTCCCGAGAAGATGGAGCTCCCGACACCAACGCAAAAGATCCTAAGGATGCCGATCTAGCACTGCTTGCCTTTACTCATGCAGATGAACGCACTTCAAGGAGGTCAAGATAACAGTACCAAGTATTTTAAACTATAAAGTACATAAATGAAATCAAAGTATTTAAAACCTTTTCACAAATACAATCAGCTCAATTGCACATAGTGCCACATCACAAACAACAAAGAATAGGAAAATCAGAATGTGTCTATCAGAGGCCGCGAATGATCGGCAAGGCCAATCGCCCATAGTATCATTCTCACGTGCCTAGTCCTCGACTTCCGCACCGCATAAGTCACACACGCACCCGCATGAGGTATTCCTCGCATCGGGGCAGCCAACCCCGCATCCGCCTAGGCTCCCGCAGCCCGCATAGCCTCAAAAGACCGTGATACCTCAACAGACCGCATAGGAATCCCCGTGATCGTGCTAAACACCGAATGATCAACTCGAGCATACCGCCGCTCCGCATAGTCTCACAGACCGCATAGGCCGATAGACCAAGATCAAGGGCAAGCCCTCGGTATAACAAATCGAGGGTAGGTGATACAATAACAGATAACGGACTTACCGTTAGCAACGTAAGCACGCAAAGAATGACCCCTACACGCGATTTCAAGATACTAACACAGTAGCATCATAATATGTCTACTTATCAAACAAATCTTACACTTAACAGAATCAATACAAGGCTTTATAAACAAATAAGTAAACAGCCTTTTTATCTTTCTTAAGTTATACCTAAATTCCCATAAAGATATTATAACTATTAAGCTTTTGTTATAAAAACAAAAAATTTATCTTCTGTTAAAAATGATTCAGTAGTTCTTTTGAAATGCATCAGGATTCTTATTATTCAGGCTTAAGTCCAGAAGACATTGCCGTAGTTATTATTCAGGCTTAAGTCAAACGACATTGCCGTAGTTATTATTCAGTTAACACATGTACGGTAATAAATATGTGTTAAAATATCATGCTTAGGAAGAATCACATACCTTCTCGGCGAAAACCTCCTGCCAAGTTGAATATGTCGCGCGCAGAGAATCAGCCTATAATAGTCACAGACATCTATCAAAGTCTAGACTACTCTGAAGGTCATTCTAAACAGAGGGTTCACAATTCTACGGATTGTCGGGCAGCACAACCCTACCCAGTGAGCTATATAAGTTCATCAGAAAAACACTCCTATGTGAGTACAGCTCAATATTCTTCTTTAAACCCTTCTATCGTGATGACAAATCAATTCTATTCAATATTCTTCTAAGTATTTAATACTTATTCTTATACTTCACAGATGCATTCTCTAATACAAAAGAGGGTTAGGATTATTTACCCTCGGTAAGCCCAATAATATCCTAGATAAAAGTCGATCCGAGCAAGGCTTAGCTCCTAAGTCAGACGTCCGATAGCTCCAAGGAAACCTTAAGTTCTTCACAACTTCTACTAAGTACTAAGGATTTGGGCTAGGTATTTTGGGCATTATAACAATACTTAGAAGGCAACTTTTCTACCAAGGGAGGGGGTAGATTTGGCTAGGCTAGTGGGTAGGCCTCACCAAACTCACCAAAGGGGGAAGGTGTTGACTAAAAGGCTTGCGGAGAGGAGAGGATTTTTCAAGACTTGAAGTAATTTGTGGATGAAGAACTCTTCATCTTTAGGGGTATTTATAGCTCAAGCCATGGCCAACCAATGGCCAAGATGAAGACAAGTGCAAGGCAAGTGTAGGTGAAGATTTACTACACACAAATATCCTACCAACTCCTCGACTTTGTGCAAGGCACAAAAACGTGCTGCTTAGGTCCAACCGTCCAAATGGACGCTTAAGTCCACCAATTGGAGGGTGACAAGTGTTGCCCTCCCGCTGGTCCAAAATGTTTCGCCTCTCGGAAAAATCCGCAAAATACTAAATGACATAGCCGGAATTTTCCTACGAAAGCTCGGGAAACGCTTTCGCCAAAACGATTCTTTTAGCGAGTCAGGTACAATTTTCGAACTTGGCCTAACTTTAAGGCTAAACTTTTGACGCACGCCCTCACGCATACTCCGGAAATACGGTATAACATTCTCCTCTTAGAAACATTCGTCCCAATGTTCCTTCCCAAGACGCTTATCGATAAAGCTTAAACAGCTTGCAAATGCCACACACGCCATAGAACAACACTTAGGCATATATGATAATGGAAATTTACAAGTAGGAAAGTGAATTACCCGGAGGTGGGGAATAGGTGAGGATACTTCGCCTCATGTCCTCCTCGCCTTCCCACGCCATCTCCTCCCGAGCTCGCTTCGCCACGTAACTTTGACTAAGCCACGCCCCGTCCGCAGACGCCTAACCCGACGATCGATTATCGCATGGAATCTCTCATACGATAACCCCTGGCCACCGGACATCGCCAATCGGATGCACTCTAGATGGATCCTCGATACATCTCTCAAAATAGAAACATGAAACACCGGATGCACCGCTTCCGACGGACGGCAGATCCAACTCATAGGCAACCTTGCCTACCTCGCGACAACTGATACGCCCAATGTACTGGGCCAGTTTCTTCTTCCGAATCTCATCACACCCTTCATGGGTGACACCTTTAGAAAACCCAATCATGAACCTCGAACTCGTGATGCCGACGACGATGATCTCGCATATGATTTTCGCCGACTCGGTCGCCAAGAACCTCTCCTCGATAAGCTTTACCTTATCCATCGCTCACGCACTCAATCGTCCCACTAATCGCACTCCCACATCGAACCAGCCTATAGGCGATCCGCACTTCCTCCCATACAAGGCCTCATAAGGCGCCATCCGATACCGAGTGGTAGCATTATTATACGCAAACTCAACTAGAGGCAAATGATCCTCCCAACTACCACTGGTCAATAACACAAAGCTCGCAGATATCCTCAAGAGTTCGGATAGCGCTCGCTCGTCCGCCTGTCTCAGGATGAAATGCGCATTGTGCTCACCAAGGCCCCTAAACCTCTCGGAAGGACTCCTAGAAGTTAGCCGAACTGGCTCCTCTGTCGATATGATCGAAATAGGACTCCATGCACCGACGATCTCTGATGTAAAGTATGGCATAATCCTCACCAAAAGTCGTCCGACGGAAGAAAGTGGCTGATTTCGCCACACCGACGATAACCCATATAGAATCATGTCTCTCCGAGCGAGGCAATCCCGTGACGAAGTCCATGTTGATTACCTCCCACTTCGTGTCGGGATCTCTATCGTCAGAATAAAACCACCGTGCCTCCGTGTTCTACCTTCACCGCCGACAACACGGCACCGAGCTACGAACTCGCAACGCCCCTCTTCAAACCATCCCACCAATACACGATCTAAGGTCGTGGTACATCTTGGTCGACCCCGACGATAGAGTAACGCTACGCGCGCTTCAACAACTCGCCAAGTCCTCAAACATCCGAACACACAACTCGCCAAACCTTAGCACCCCATCAAAGTGCTACCTCAAAGGACCATTGCCCTCACGAAGAGTCAGATCACGATAACGCAAAATCGGATCCTCGAATCGCTGCTCTTCACCTCCTCGACGATGGAAGACTCGCAACCTCACGAACTCTAACCCCATCGCTATCGGGATCAATCAAACGGACACCAAGGCTTGCTAATCGATGCAAATCACGAACCATGTCCTCTCGCTGGCCGACATCCGATAAGCTCCCATCGACTCACGACTAAGAGCATCCGCCACAACATCGGCCTTCCCGTGGTACAGATATCAACATCATAATCTCGAGCAGCTCTAACCACCGCCTCGCCGTAGTTCACTTCTCTCGGGTCAAGATATACCGCAGTTTCGTGGTCTGTATAAATATCCACGTGAACCCCATACAAATAGTGCCTCCGATCTTCAAAGCGTGAATCATCACGCTAACCCAAATCACGCGGGTAGTTCTCTCTCGTTTCTTAAGCCGCCGATGCTGACGCTTATAACTCTACCATGCCGCATCAACACACATCCCAGCCCGATGCCCGACGATCACAATACACAACATAACCATCCGACCTCCGGAAGAGTAAGAACGGGCGGCGCCGCCTCTTTTCAAAGAATCGAAACCTCGCCACAAGCATCACCATCAAACTTGGCCGCTTCCGAGTCACCTAGTCAATGGTGCGTAGATAGAAGCAAACTTCTACGAACCATAATATCCTCGCAAGGCCCGTAAAATCGCGAACCTCCGCTTGAGTAGTAGGTCAGGCCAAGTCTCGATCGCTTCGATCTTGGCCGATCCACTGAATGCCATCACCCGATAATATGCCCAAGAAAGCCACCGGCTAACCAAAACTCACATTTGGAAAACTTGGCGTATAATCGCTGTCCCGAGAATCACAAGATAGCCTCAAATGCTCCGCATGCTCTCGCTCCGAGCGAGAATAAACCAAGATATCATCAATGAACACTATCACAAACGTGTCCAAAATGGTTTGAACACTCGGTTCATCAAATCCATGAATACCACGAGCATCGTCAACCCAAAAGACATGACCTCAACTCATAATGCCCGCATCGTCCGAATGCACCCTGGGACATCCACCTCTCCGACTGCACTGATGATAGCCCTAACGCAGATCAATCTTGGAGAAACATCTCGCGCCTCGCAATCCGTCGAACAAATCATCAATCCCGGAAGGGTATTCGTTTAATGGTCACCTTGTTCACCGTCAGATCAACACATGCGCAGCGCCCCGCCCTTCTTCTTCACGAACAATACCGCGCTCCCTGGTGAGAAACACTAGGCTCGATGAAGTCTTTTTCCAAAGAAATCTCTCACCGTCCTTCAACTCTCTCAACTCGGCAGAGCCATTCTCAGATGGCGGAATGGAAATAGGCCGAGTGTCCGCAAAGACGCTTATACAAAACTCGATCTCCTCTCGTGAGGGATACCCGAGGTCGCCTGAAACACGCCTGGGAACTCTTCGATCATCGAATCGACGGAAAATCTGGTACCGCAGCCTTCGTGATCAAACACCGAACGAGATGGTAGATATACCCTTCTCGCACCATCTTTCTAGCCTTGAGGTAGAAATAAACCTACCCTGCCGATACCGCTCCTCCCACTCAACAACCGCCCTCAGAAACCGGAACTGCATTATTCTCTCTCAGCCTACATTGGCGTAGCAAGCTAGCCAATCCATCCCCATGATCACGCCGGTCAATCATCTCCAACTCTATCAAGTCGCCAGGTCCGACGATCAGAATGGTCACAGACAAGCTCTATATACCCGCCGAGCTACCACCGAATCACCCATCGCGTAGCTACCTCGAAAGGGTCTATGGACTCGTGCTCATCCCTATCCTACTAGCAACAAGGGAGATATATAGATGAGTAGAACCCGGATCTATCAAAGCATACACATCAAACCCAGAACCGATAAGGTACCGTGATGACATCGTGAGGCCTCCCGATCCGCTTACCGGACAAAGCATAAATGCGGTTCGAGGATCGCTAGAATCGACTCGCGCCACGACCTCCGCCACACCGCTGGTCCATGAGTACCTCGCTCCGGCGAGTAATCGCGGGGAAGAAGCGCAACGCACTCGTAGGCCGAGCCCTACCACCGCCGCCTGGCCGACAAACTCGCGAAATGACCTCGCCGCCACAAGTATAGCAGCTCCCGAGTACGCCCCGTAATGGTATCTACCACAACGGGCACACCGAGCACTCGAACGTTAGCACTCGCTACTCGAAATCAAGTCCCGCCTCGACCGCCGACCGCTTCGGGCAGACCAAATGAGGTAGAGCGCTCGCACGGCCGTGGTGCAAATCCGACTTCGCTGATGCCGCCACCCCGAGAAGCACTAAAAGAACCGCCGCCTTGGCCTTCTTCTCGCCTGATATCGCTTTACCCGCGGTCTCTACGCCTCGATCCTAGTGCACGAGCTCGCATACGGTTATGTCCATGCTCGGTCAAGGGACACACCCGCACAAGACTCGGCCATGTAATCATCTAGCCCGATGACATAGCGATGCACCCGTCCTCCATATCTCGCACAAAGGCAGTGGACATATCGAGCCAAAGAATCAAAATCGACATCAGACTCCTCACCGCAAGGCCCTCCCCGCCTCAAAGAATAAGCAACCTATCACCGTGCCCTCCTCATCTCGCGAGGCAAGAAGTGTGAGAAAAGCCTCCAAAACTCATCCCATACTGGAGGTGCATGCTCTCCCGAAAGCTCCCACGAGTCAAACCAATCGATCGCGGTATCACGCACCGACGCGAACTAAATGTCACGCACTCGGGCCTTCAAGCCTCGATCACCCGCACGATCCTTCTCAGAATCGACGGATGAACCTCGCGGATCATCCTCCGCCTCGACCCAAAACTCAAAGCGGCTACAACTAAGGAAATCCCGTAGCCTCAAACCGCTCGCTCGTGCACTACGCCGCTGAATGGAATCGCCAGGCCCACTGCCCTCGTTCGCCACAACCGAGCAAATAATCGTTATCTTCTGCACTCCCATCTCTCTCGCCTAGGCTGGGACCGAGGTACGGTATCGCGTCTTCGCTGGCCGGGCGCCATGGAACTCGCTGCCTGGGATAGATCGGGCCTCAGCCTCGTGACTGGGTGTCTCGCTAGCGCCTCCTTGCCGCTTTGCTTCTGGGCCCGGCCGCTTTACGCGAGGCATAATCAGCATAGAAAGGAATACGTTATAGTGGTCCAACCTATAACAGCCTCTAAGGCACGATCTCAGAGTGAGAAGAATGGAAACCAATCCTAAATATCCTATAGCCTCTCGACATTGGTGTGGTGCACAACACACCGATAATCAAGCACTTACTAGATACGGTCTCAGACACTTTCCGAGGATTAACCGCTCGATACCACTTTTGTCACGACTGCTCGGCCCGTGGATCGTGCCTTACCGGCACCCAAGTAGTCATACATCGAGTAACCACGAATATAAAACAAGACAGAAACAGCTTTATAAAATAGACACAGCTTTATGTGAGAAAACGTCGCTTTCTGCATATATAAATAAACATGGTTCAAATAGCTACATCCCAAACTGATAACATACGACTACACTCTAAGGAAAATATACAACTATGGCGGACAGTGGCCCCGCCATACCTCGATCAGACAAAACTATCTACAATGCAGAGATCATACCAAAAGTAGAGCCTCCGGAGAAGATTGAGCTCCTGACACCAACGCAAAAGATCCTAAGGATGCGGATCTAGCACCTGCTTGCCTTTACCTGCTGCATGAACGCAGCCTCGGGCGAGGTCAAGATAACAGTACCAAGTATGTGAAACTATAAAGTACTTAAATGAAATCAAAGTATTTAAAACCTTTTCACAAATACAATCGCCTAATTGCACATAGTGCCACATCACAAACAACAAGAGAATAGGAAAATCAGAATGTGTCTATTCTAGGCCGCGAATGATCGGCGCAAGCCAATCGCCCATAGTATCATTCTCGCGGCCTAGTCCTCGACTTCCGCAGCCCGCATAGGTCACACATGCACTCCGCATGAGGTATTCTCGATCGGGGCAGCTAACCCCGCATCCGCCTAGGCTCCCGCACTCGCATAGCCTCAAAAGACCGCATAGTCTCAACAGACCGCATAGAATCCCCGCATCGCTAAACACCCTAATGATCAATCCTGAGCATACCGCCGCTTCGCATAGTCTCACAGACCGCATAGCCGATAGACTGCGATCAAGTGGCAAGCCCTGTGATAACAAATATGGGTAGTGATACAATAACAAGATAACTGACTAACCGCTAGCAACGTAAGCACAACAAGAATGACCCCTTACACAAAGATTTCAAGATACTAACACAGTAGCATCATAATATGTCTACTTATCAAACAAATCTTACTACACTTAACAGAATCAATACAAGGCTTTTATAAACAAACAAGTAAACAGTTCCTTTTATCTTTCTTAAGTTGTTATACCTAACTTCCCATAAAGCTAGTATAACTCTTAAGCTTTTGTTTTAAAACCAAATATTTATCTTCGTTAAAAATGATTCAAGAGTTCTTTGAAATGCATCGATTCTTATTATTCGTGCTTAAGTCCAAAAGACATTGCCGTAGTTATTATTCAAAGCTTAAGTCAAACGACATTACCGTAGTTATTATTCAGCTTAACACATGCACGCCTACCGCACTATATATATGTTAAAATATCATGCTTAGGAAGAATCACATACCTTCTAAAACCTCCGCCAAGTCAATATGTCGCGCGCAGAGAATCACTTATAATAGTCACAGACATCTATCAAAGTCTAGACTACTCAAGGTCATTCTAAACAGAGGGTTCACAATTCTACTGATTGTCGGGCAGCACAACCCTACCCGTGAGCTATATAAGTTCATCAGAAAAAATTCTATGTGAGTACACCAATATTCTTCTTTAAACCCTTCTACTGTGATTACAACCAATTCTATTCTCAGAATATTCTTCTAAGTATTTAATACTTATTCTTATACTTCTACAAAGATTCATTCTCTAATACAAAAGAGGGTTAGGATTATTTACCCTGTAAGCCCAATAATATCCTAGATAAAAGTCGATCCTAGCAAGGCTTAGCTCCTAAGTCAGACGTCCGATAGCTCCAAGGAAACCTTAGAAGTTCTTCACAACTTCTACTAAGTACTAAGGGATTTGGGCTAGGTATTTTGGGCATTATAACAATACTTAGAAGGCAACTTTTCTACCAAGGAGGGGGTAGATTTTGGCTAGGCTAGGGGGTAGGCCTCGCCAAACTCACTCAAAGGGGAAGGTGTTGGACTAAAAGGCTTACGGGAGAGAGAGGATTTTTCAAGACTTGAAGTAATTTGTGGATGAAGAACTCTTCATCTTGGGGGTATTTATAGCTCAAGCCATGGCCAACCAATGGCCAAGATGAAGACAAGTGCAAGGCAAGTGTAGGTGAAGATTTACTACACACAAATATCCTACCAACTCCTTGACTTTGTGCAAGGCACAAAAACGTGCCAAGCTTAGTCCAATTCGCCCAAATGGACGCTTTAAGTCCACCAATTGGAGGGTGACAAGTGTTGCCCTCCCGTTGGTCCAAAATGTTTCGCCTCTCGGAAAAATCCGCAAAATACTAAATGACATAGCCGAATTTTCCCTACGAAGTCGTGGAAACGCTTTCATTCGAAAAACGATTCTTTTAGCGAGTCAGGTACAATTTTCGAACTTGGCCTAACTTTAAGGCTAAACTTTGTACGACGCCTCACGCATATACTCCGGAAATACGGGTATAACACTCAAACAACTTGGGCATTCTTAAAATAAGCCATGATATCAAATAGACTAGATTTGTCAAAATCTCAGACGCCTACCGCATCATACATTTACAACTTAATCATGCTCAAGAGATAAGAAAGTTCCACATACCTCTTCGGTTTAATCCACTTGCTAAGTCCAATCGCCGACGTAGTATGTCAACCTATAATGACCATAGTACGCCTATTAACTTCTAGTTTCAAACGTAGAATATTCCAAGTGCAAGTCACTAAATTCTACGGAAAATCTGGACAAAGACTTCCTTTGTTTTTACTAACTTTGCCACCTTTTCAAGGCCGAATACAATAACCAAACAGCCCCAATTGGCTCACCACAATTTATAAGGTAGTTCAATACAAATAAATAACCAAATTCCAATTGGCTCACCACAAACGATAACAAACTAGTCTAAACTATAATGTCAATTCTAAATTAGGCAACAATACAAAACGCTTTCCAATTCCTTTTAATCCAAGTGGTTTAGTATAACATGATATCAAGCCGCAATCGATTACAACTACTACAATCCTCAAGTAGGTAAACATGCGACGATTCTAATTAATCGACCAAAATTGTATTTCAATTTCAAAAGGCAATCATGTCCTTTCTGCTCTAGGCTTCTACAATCCATGTCACTTATCAAACTTCATAACACAATCACATGATCACTTATAACTTATCATAACATGAAATCTTCAATTACAAAAGTAAAACGAAGATTATACCTCAATTAGCCCAATTATGATCCAAGATCACAAGTCGCTTCTTAGCAACTTTAGCTCCTCCTTCGACGCTCCAATCCTCCAAGCAACCCTGTAGTTTATAAAAGACTCATCTTCAAGTTTCAACTTCAAAGTTGAACAATCCTTTAGGTTTTCGCCATGACTAATAATAAAACACCATTTTTCCGGATCTTTCTATTGAGAAACACTTACAATACCCTTAGGTACCTTGGTTTAAAGCTGGGAATTATTGGACAACAATTGAAATTTTTTCTTGAAACCTCTCTAGCCGAGAGCTCTCTAGTGGTCTTCTAATTTTGTGAAAAAATGGCTAAGTGTTGGCTCTCTCGCTACTAGTAGTTATATAAAGTATGGAGGGTTAAGATCTACACAAATGGTTGGCCTAGATGGGTTTCATATGGATCAAGTCTAGTGGCCTTTGACTTAGTCAACTTTGTCGCCTTCAAGACTAGCAAGACTTGGTCATTTAAATTATGGTCAAATGACCATTCTAACCATGACAATTTCGTCCATGACCATAAGGGGGTGACACGTGTCTCCTCTCAATCGTCGCATATTTCGCTTTCCGACAAATTCCAAAATTCATAAATTTTACTCGCCTCTAATCTTAACATCTTTTTGTTCTTACGAACGCTCTTATAAACATATCCCAAATTCCGGGTGTAACATTCTTCTCCTTAGAAACATTCGCCCCGAATGTTCTTTTGGGAGTCAAACTTAAAGATAGCGACATAGTCTTCTTTACAACCCCTACATACCAATAATACCACGAGGCCACATAACAATACTCATACTAAAATGTCGTCGAACCCCCGTGTCAATGTCGTTATCCGCATAAAGCTTCAAATTTACTCTAAGCTTTACTAAATAATCTTTCCCGGATAAGCTTCGCCTTATCCACAGCCCGCTGAATCAAGTCTGGACCAATTAACCGAACCTCGCCTATGTCGAACCCACCAACCGACGATCTACACTTTCTTACATACTAGACCTCATACAGGGCCATCCGAATACTGGAAGGGTATCTGTTATCGTACGTAACACAACAAGAGGCAAATAACCTTCCCAAACACCCGAATCAAAAACACAGCCCGCCACTCATCCCTAAATGCCCGATAGTACGCTCGTCCGCTTGCCTGAGGGTGTAATGCAATACTGAGACTCACCTGTGTCACGACCCATTCCGGGGCCCGTAACTGGTGCCTTACCGGGGCACCCAAGTAGTCATACATCAGAGTAATCAGCGGAAATATAAAAATAAGACATGAAACAGTTTATAAAATGAGAAACGCTTTATGTGAATAAAATGTCGCTTTTCGCATATATATATAAACAAGGTTTAGCAAGCTATATCCGACAATCGCATAACATGACTATGCACTTAAGGAAATATATAACTATGGCGGACAGGTTCCGCCATACCCCGATCGCATAAACTATCTACAATACAGTGAGATCATACCAAAAGTAGAGCCTCCTAGAAGATGGAGCTCCCGACACCAATGCATGCAGATCCTAAGGATGCGGATCTAGCACTGCCGCTTCTTACCGCGGCATGAACGCAGCCTCGGAGGTCAAGATAACAGTACTAAGTATGCGAATCAGAAAGTACTTAATGAAAACATATCATTTTAAAACCGCTTACAAATATGTGTGAAACAACTAAGAAACCGCATATAAGTGCCACATCACAAACAAGAGCAACAATAGGTAAATCAGAATAGGTTTTGTCTAGGCCGCGAATGATCGAAACAGGCCACTCGCCACATCATCATTCCGCAAGCCTAACTCGACTCGAGTCCGCATAGGCCACTCACACGGGCCCGCATGAGGCATAACCCCGCATCGAGGTAGCTACTCCTCGCAACGCCCCGACTCGCTGTCCGCACGGGCCACATGCATCGCATGAGGCATAACCCCGCATACTAACTCGAACTCTCGTAGCTCCGCATAGGCCCTCGACCCGCATGAGGTATTCTCGAATCATGGTCCTGCATCGCCGAAGTCTACCTCCGACGGAGGGCAGCTTAACCCCCGGTATCATCTCAAGAGGTGAGTGATATAGTACTAACACAACAACTTATAGTTCAAACAACATAAGTGTCACGACCCGTTCCGGGGCCCGTGACTGGTGCCTTACCGGGGCACCCAAGTAGTCATACATCAGAGTAACCAGCGGAATATAAAACAAGACAGGAAACAGTTTATAAAGTAAGACACGCTTATCTGATGAAAAGCTTGCCTTTTCGCATAATATAAATAACTCAAGTTTTGCGCATATCCCAACTGCATAATAGTACTACGTACCTCTAAGGAAGTGAATAACTATGGCGGACAGTGGCTCCCGCCATACCTCGATCTGACAAAACTATCTACAATACAGGAGATCATACCCAAAGTAGAGCCTCCTAGAAGATGGAGCTCCGACACCAACGCAAAGATCCTAAGGATGTGGATCTAGCACCGCTGCCCTTACCGCGCATGAACGCACTTCCGGGCGAGGTCAAGATAACAGTACCAAGTATGTGAAACTATAAGGAACTCAAATGAAATCAAAGTATTTAAAACCTTTTCACAAATACACCGCTCAATTGCACATAGTACATCACAAACAACAACGGAAATGGAAAGATCAGAATGTGTCTATTCTAGGCCGCGAATGATCGAAGCAAGGCCAATCGCCCATAGTATCATTCTCGCGTGCCTAGTCCCGACTTCGCACTCGCATAGGTCACACGTAGACCCGCATGAGGTAGCTCGCGATCGGGGCAGCTAACCCCAGATCCGCCCAGGCTCCCGCACTCGCATAGTCTCAAAAGACCGCATAGTCTCAATGCATCGCATAGGAATCTCGCGTCGTGCTAGACGCCGAATGATCAATCTCGAGCATACCGCTGCCCGCATAGTCTCACAGACCGCATAGCCGATAGACCAAGATCGTGGCAAGCCCTGTGATAATAGTCAAGGGCAGGTGATACAAGAATAAGACAACGGACTTACCGTTAGCAACGTAAGCACAGCAAGAATGACCCCTTACACAAAGATTACAAGACACTAACACAGTAGCATCATGATATGTCTACTTATCAAACAATCTTACTACACTTAACAGAGATCAATACAAGGCTTTTATAAACAAACAAGTAAATGCCTTTTTATCATTCTTAAGTCATATACCTAACTTCCCATAAAGCTAGCATAACTCTTAAGCCTTTGTTTTAAAAACCAATTATTTATCTTCATTAAAAATGATTCAAGATTCTTTTGAAATGTTTTCGCTTTGTTATTCAGCTTAAGCCGAGGCATTGCCGTAAGTATTATTCGTGCTTAAGCCGTGAGGCATTGCCATAAGTATTATTCGCTTAACACATGTACGCTCACCGCACTATATATTGTAAAATATCATGCTTTAGGAAGAATCACATACCTTCTCAAATAAAACCACCGCCAAGTTGAATATGTCGCGCAGAGAGTCACCATAATAGTCACAGATATCTATCAAAGACTACTCGAGGTCATTCTAAACAGGGTTCATAATTCTACGGAAAGTCAAAGACAACCCTACCCATGAGCTATGTAAGTTCATCAGAAAACAGTCCCATGTGAGTACAGCTCAATTATTCTTCTTTAAACCCTTCTACGTGATAACAGTTCAATTCTATTCTCGTGATATTCTTCTAAGTATCTAATACTTATTCTAATACTACAACAATAAGTATTCTCTAATTCAAAAGAGGGTTAGGATTAGTTACCCTGCAAGCCCAATAATATCCTAGAAAAGTCATACTGAGCAAGGTTTTGCTCCTAAGTTGTATGCTCCAAGAACCTTAGAAGTTCTCACAACTTCTACTAAGTACTAAGGTATTTGGGCTAGGTATTCTCGCATTATAACGATACAAGTTAAGGTAACTTTTCTACCAAGGGAGGGGGTAGATCTCGGCTAGGCTAGGGGTAGGCCTCGCCACACTACACAAGGAGGGAAGAGGTGTTGGACTAAAAGCTTAGAGAGGAGAGGATTTTTAGACTTGGAAGATAACTTTGTGGATGAATAACTCTTCATCTCTAAGGGGTATTTATAGCTCAAGCCTTGGCCAACCAATGGCCAAGATGAAGACAAGTGCAAGGCAAGTGTAGGTGAGGATTAACTAAACACAAATATCCTACCAACCCTTGACTTGTGCACAAGGCACAAAAACGTGCCTTGGCTATCCAATTTCGCCCATGGACGCTGTCCACCAATGGAGGGTGCCGTGTTGCCCTCCCGCTGGTCCAAAATGTTTCGCCTCTCGGAAAAATCCGCAAAAATTAGAAATGGCATAGCCGAATTTTCCCTACGAAGTCGTGGAAACGCTTTCATTTAAAACGATTCTTTGCGAGTTGTGTACAAAAACGCCCAAGGCTAACTTTAAAGCCAAACTTTTCAGACGTATTCCCTTACGTATATACTGAAATACGGGTATAACATTCTCCTCCTTAGAAACATTCGTCCCAATGTTCCTTCTCAAGACAGCTTATCGGGAAGCTTAAACAGTTAGCAAATGCCACACACGGCCACAAAACAACACTTAGGCAAAAATGATAATGGAAATTTACAAGTAGGAAAGTGAATTACCTGGAGGTGTGGGGAATAGGTGAGGATACTTCTGCCTCATGTCCTCCTCGGCTTCCCACGCCATCTCCTCCCTGAGCTCGTTCCGCCACAAGACTTTGACGGAAGCCACGTCCTTCGTCCGCAGACGCCTAACTCCGACGATCGACTATCGCTATGGGAATCTCTCATACGATAACCCCTCGGTCACCGACATCGCTAATCGTGTACCCTAGATGGATCCGATACATCTCTCAAAGATAGATACGTGAAACACGGATGCACCGCCTCCAGACGGACGGCAGATCCAACTCGTAGGCACCTGCCTTACCTGCGACAACTGAAACGCCCAATGTACCTTGGGCCGAAGCTTCTTCTTCCCGAATCTCATCACACCCTTCATGGGTGACACCTTTAGAAAACCCAATCATGAACCTCGAACTCAAGATGCCGACGACGATGATCCGCATACGACTTGGCGACTCGAGTCACGATAGCCTCTCTGATAAGCTTCACCTTATCCATCGCCGCCGCACCAAATCCGTCCCACTAGCCGCACTCGCCTACATCGAACCAACCTATAGGCGATCTGCACTTCCTCCCATACAAGGCCTCATAAGGCGTCATCAATACCGAGTGGTAGCTATTATTATATGCGAACTCAACTAGAGGCAAATGATCCTCCCAACTACCACCGGTCAATAACACAGCTCGCAGATATCCTCAAGAGTCCGATAGTGCGCTCGCTCGTCCGTCTGCTCAGGATGAAATGCAGATCGTGCTCACCGCCCCTAAACCTCTCGAAGGACCTCCGGTTAGCCAGAACCGCTCCTCGCTCGATATGATCGTAGGGACTCATGCGCACCGACGATCTCTGATGTAAAGTCCGCATAATCCTCACCAAAAGTCGTCCGACGGAAGAAAGTGGGCTGATTTCGCCACCGCCGACGATAACCCATATAGAATCATGTCTCCTCCGAAAGAGGTAATCCTGTGATGAAGTCCATGTTGATTACCTCCCACTTCCGTGCGGGATCTCAATCGTCAGAATAAACCACCGTGCCTCTGGTGCTCTACCTTCACCTGCTGACAACACGGGCACTGAGCTACGAACTCTGCAACGTCCATCTTCAAGCCATCCCACCAATACACCGATCTAAGGTCGTGGTACATCTTTGTCGACCCCGGATGGATAGAGTAACGCTACCGTGTGCTTCCCAAGAACTCGCCAAGTCCTCAAACATCCGGAACACATACCGCCAAACCTTAGCACCCCATCAAAGCTACCTCAAAGGACCCTTGCCTCACGTAAGAGTCAGACACGATATCGAATCAAAGCTGGATCTCGAATCGCCTCTTCACCTCCTCGATGATGGAAGACTCGCAACCTCACGAACTCTAACCCCATCGCTATCGTAATCAATCAAACGGACACCAAGGCTCGCTAATCGATGCAAATCACGAACCATGTCCCTCCTCTCTAGCCGCACATCCGATAGGCTCCCATCGACTCCACGACTAAGAGCATCCGCCACAAAATTGGCCTTCCCGTGGTACAGATATCAACATCGTAATCCTTAAGCAACTCTAACCACCGCCTCGCCGTAAGTTCGGCTCCTCTCGGGTCAAGATATACCGAGGCTCTTGTGGTCTCAGTAAATATCCACGTGAACCCCATACAAATAGTGCCTCCAGATCTTCAAAGCGTGAATCACGGCCGCTAACTCCAAATCATGGGTGGGTAGTTCCTCTCGTGTTTCTTCAAATGCCGGGATGCATATGCTATAACTCGCCATGCCGCATCAACACACATCCCAACCCGATGCCCGACGATCACAATACACCACATAACCGCTCGACCTCTGGAAGAGTAAGAACGGGCGGTCGTCAATCTCTCTTTCAAGAATCGAAACCCCGCCACAAGCATCACCATCAAACTTGGCCGCCTTCTCGAGTCACTTAGTCAATGGTGCAGATAGAAGCAAACTTTCCACGAACCGCCGATAATAACCCGCAAGGCCCGTAAAATCGCGAACCTCTCGTCGAGTAAGAGTTCAGGCCAAGTCCCGATCGCTTCGATCTTGGCCGATTCACTGAATGCCATCGCCCCATAATATGCCCGAAACGCCATCAAGTCAACCAAACTCACATTTGGAAAACTTGGCGCATAACCGCCGATCTCGAGAATCACAAGATTTCAAATGCTCCGCATGCTCTCGCCTGGCGAGAATAAACCAAGATATCATCAATGAACACTATCACAAACGTGTTCAAAATGGTTTGAACACTCGTTCATCAAATCCATGAATACCACGAGCATCGTCAACCCAAAAGACATGACTCGAACTCATAATGCCCGCATGGTCCGAATGCAATCTAGGACATCCACCTCTCGACACGAACTCGATGATAGCCCGAACGCAGATCAATCTTGGAGAAACATCTCGCGCTCGCAATCGGGTCGAACAAATCATCAATCCCGGGAAGGGTATCGTTTAATGGTCACCTTGTTCACCGTCAGAATCAACACACATGCGCAGCTGGCCCCGCCCTTCTTCTTCACGAACAATACCGCGCTTCTGGGAGAAACACTAGGTCCGATAAAACCCTTCTCCAAGAAATCCCTGCCGGTCCTTCAACTCTCTCAACTCGGCAGTGCCATTCTATGGGCGAATGGAAATAGGCCGAGTGTCCGCAATATGTCAATACAAAACTCAATCTCCTCTCGTGAGGGATACCCGGAGGTCATCCGAAACACGCCTGGGAACTCACGACCATCGAATCGATCAAAATCTGTACCGCAGCCTTCAAAGATCAAACACCCGAACGAGATGGTAGATATACCCTTCGCACCATCTTCCTAGCCTTGAGGTAGGAAATAAACCTACCCTCGCGATACCGCGTTCTCCCACTCAACAACCGGCCTCAGAAACCGAACTGCATTACTTTCTCTCTCAGCCTACATTGGCGTAGCAGAAGCTAGCCAATCCATCCCCATAATCACGCCGGTCAATCATCTCCAACTCTATCAAGTCGGCTAGGTCCGACGATCAGAATGGTCACAGACAAGCTCTATATACCCGCCGAGCTACCACCGAATCACCCATCGCGTAGCTACCTCGAAAGTGGTCTATGGACTCGTGCTCATCCCTATCCTACTAGCAACAAGGGGAGATATATAGATGAGTAGAACCCGATCTATCAAAGCATACATCAAACCCAGAATCGATAAGGTACCGTGACGACATCGTGAGGCCTCCGATCCCGCTTACCGGACAAAGCATATATGCGGTTCGAGGACCGCTAGAATCGGACTCGCGCCACGACCGCCGCGACCGCTGGTCCATGTGTACCTTGTTCTCCGGCGAGTAATCGCTGGGATGAAGAAGCGCAATGCACTCGTAGGCCGAGCCCTACCACCGCCGCCGGTCGGACAAACTCGCAAAGTGACCTCGCCGCCACAAGTATAGCAAGCTCGAGTACAGCCCCGAATGGTATTCGCCATAACGCACACCGAGCAGACTAACGGTTAGCACCTCTCGCTACTCGAAATCAAGTCCCGGGCCCCGACCGCCGATCGCCTGGGCCGCGGCTTGAATGAGGTAGAGCGCTCGCTACCGGGCCGTGGTGCAAATCGACTTCACGATGCCGCCACCCCGAGGACCACTAAAAGAACCGGCCGTCTTCGCCTTCTTCTCGCCGCTGATATCGCTTACCCGCGGTCTCGCGCCTCGCATCCTAGTGCATGAGCTCGCATGCGGTAATGTCCATACCCGGTCAAGAGAAACACCCGCATACGACTCGCCATATAATCATCTAGCCCGTGACGAAGCGGTGTACCCTATCCTCCATATCTGCTACCAATGTCGGGACATATCTAGCCAAAGAATCAAACTCGACATTGTATTCCACGACGGCAAGGCCCTCTCTCAAAGAGCAAGAATCTATCACTCGTGCCTCTCATCCATGGAGGCAAGAAGTGTGTGAGGAAAGCCTCTGAAAACTCATCCCATACCGCCGGAGGTGCATGCTCTCCCCGGGAAAGCTCCCATGAATCAAACCAATCGACTGCGGTGTCACGCAGCCGATGCGAACCGAATGTCACAGCCTCAGTCTCTGAAGCCCTGATCACCCGCATAATCCTCTGCAGCTGACGGATGAACTCCTGCGATCATCCTCCGCCGACCAGAAACTCGCGGGCTACAACTCAAGAAATCTCGCACTCAAACTATTCGCCTGGTGCACTACGGTGCGACCGAGCCGAGCCGAACTGCCGCATCCGGCCTTCTCAGACGGGCCACAACTTTAGCCAAAAGCCGCTATCTCTGTACCCTAACTCCGCCCAGCCGTGGACCGAGGCGGGTACCGTGGTCTCTCACTGGGCGCGTCATAGAACTCGCTGCCTCGTATAGATCGGGCCCGAGCCTCGTAACTCTGGGTGTCTCGCTAGCGCCTCCTACGCTTTGCCCTTCGGGCCCGGTTGCCTTACGTGGAGGCATAATCACAGAAAGGAATACGTTAGAGGGGTCCAACCTATAACACACTCTAAAGCACGATCTCGTAATGAGAAGAATGGAAACCAATCCTAAATATCCTATAGCCTCGACATTGGTGGTGCACAACACAATCGATAATCAAGACTTACTAGATACTGGCCTGTAGACACTTTCCGAGGATTAATCGCTCGATACCACTTTTGTCACGACTGCCTGGTTCGTGATCGTGCCTTACCGGCACCCAAGTAGTCATACATCGAGTAACCAATGGAATATAAAACAAGACAGAAACAGTTTATAAAGTAAGACACGCTTATCTCGATGAAAAGCTTGCCTTTCGGATAATATAAATAACTCAAGTTTTGCGCTACATCCCAACCGTATAATAGTACTACAGACCTCTAAGGAAGTAACAACTATGGCGGACAGGCCCCGCCATACCCCGATCAGACAAAACTATCTACAATACAGGAGATCATACCCAAAAGTAGAGCCTCCGAGAAGATGGAGCTCTCGACACCAACGCAAAGATCCTAAGGATGTGGATCTAGCACTGCTGCCTCTTACTGCGGCATGAACGCAGCCTCGGGCGAGGTCAAGATAACAGTACCAAGTATGTGAAACTATAAGGAATCAAATGAAATCAAAGTATTTAAAACCTTTTCACAAATACATCGCTTCAATTGCACATAGTGCCACATCACAAACAACAACGGAAATGGAAAGATCAGAATGTGTCTATACTAGGCCGCGAAGGATCGACGCAAGGCCAATCGCCCATAGGATCATTCTGCGTGCCGAGTCCTGGACTGTCGCAGCCCGCATAGGTCCCACATCGACCCGCATGAGGTAGCCCTCGCTTCGGGGGCAGCCAACCCCACGCAACCGCCTAGGCTCCCGCAGCCCGCATAGTCTCAAAGACCGCATAGTCTCAACAGACCGCATAGAATCCCCGCGTCGTGCTAGACGCCGAATGATCAATCCTCGAGCATACCGCGCTCCGCATAGTCTCACAGACCGCATAGGCCGTATAGACCAGATCGAGAAGCAAGCCTCGTATAATAGTCAAGGGTAGGTGATACAAGAATAAGACAACGGACTTACCGGTTAGCAACGTAAGCAAAGAAGAATGACCCTTACACAAAGATTACAAGACACTAACACAGTAGCATCATGATATGTCTACTTATCAAACAATCTTACTACACTTAACAGAGATCAATACAAGGCTTTTATAAACAAACAAGTAAATAGCCTTTTTATCATTCTTAAGTTGTTATACCTAACTTCCCATAAAGCTAGCATAACTCTTAAGCCTTTGTTTTAAAACCAATTATTTATCTTCTGTTAAAAATGATTCAGATTCTTTTGAAATGTTTTCGATTCTTTGTTATTCAAAGCTTAAGCTAGGCATTGCCGTAAGTATTATTCAAGCTTAAGCCAGGCATTGCCATAAGTATTATTCGATTAACACATGTACGTCTACCGTACTATATATTGTAAAATATCATGCTTTAGGAAGAATCACATACCTTCTCAAATAAAACCACCGCCAAGTGAATATGTCACGCAGAGAGTCACCATAATAGTCACAGATATCTATCAAAGACTACTCGAGGGTCATTCTAAACAGGGGTTCATAATTCTACTGAAAGTCGGGCAGACAACCCTACCCGTGAGCTATGTAAGTTCATCAGAAAACAAATTCCATGTGAGTACAGTTCAATTATTCTTCTTTAAACCCTTCACGTGATAATACCAATTCTATTCTCGTGATATTCTTCTAAGTATCTAATACTTATTCTAATACTACAACAATAAGTATTCTCTAATTCAAAAGAGGGTTAGGATTAGTTACCTCGGTAAGCCCAATAATATCCTAGAAAAGTCGCGCCTGAGCAAGGTTTTGCTCCTAAGTTGTATGCTCCAAGAACCTTAGAAGTTCCTCACAACTTCTACTAAGTACTAAGGTATTTGGGCTAGGTATTCTGGCATTATAACGATACAAGAAGGTAACTTTTCTACCAAGGAGGGGTAGATCTCGGCTAGGCTAGGGGTAGGCTCGCCACACTACACAAGGGGAGGGAAGAGGTGTTGGACTAAAAGCTTAAGGAGAGGAGAGGATTTTTAGACTTGAAGATAACTTTGTGGATGAATAACTCTTCATCTCTAAGGGGGTATTTATAGCTCAAGCCTTGGCCAACCAATGGCCAAGATGAAGACAAGTGCAAGGCAAGTAGGTGAGGATTAACTAAACACAAATATCCTACCAACCTTGACTTGTGCACAAGGCACAAAAACGTGCCTTGGCTCTCCAATTTCGTCCATGGACGCTTGTCCACCAATGGGAGGTGCCATGTTGCCCTCCGTTGGTCCAAAATGTTTCGCCTCTCGGAAAAATCCGCAAAAATTAGAAATGGCATAGCCGAATTTTCCTACGAAGCCGTGGAAACGTTTAGTGGAAAAACGATTCTTTAAGCGAGTTGTGTACAAAAAAACGTCCAAGGCTAACTTTAAAGCCAAACTCTTTGTACGTATTCCCTTACGTACATACTCTGGAAATACGGGGTATAACAATAAGCATAAGTAAGACTGACCTCTTTACACAAACGTTACAAGATACTAGCACATAGCGTCACAATATGTCTACTCACCAAAACCATCTTATTATACCTTTCAGAAATCAATACAAGTCTTTTTATAAAACACATAAGTAAACTGTTCCTTTTTATAAAACTTAAGCCGTTATACTTAACTTCCCATAAAGCTAGTATAACCCTTAAGCTTCTTGTTTTAAAAACAACTATTCTTCTTCTTTCAAAACTGTGTTATAATTCTTTTGAAAGACTTTTTAAGATCTTTATTATTCAGGCTTAAGTCGCAAGACATTGCCGTAAGTATTATTCAGGCTTAAGTCAAAAGACATTGCCGTAGTTATTATTCAGGCTTAAGTCAAAAGACATTGCCGTAGTTATTATTCAGTTAACACATGTACGTCTACCGTACTATATATATATTTAAAATATCATGCTTTAGGAAGATTCACATACCTTCTCAGCGAAAACCGCCTGCCAAGTTGAATATGTTGCGCGCAGAGAATCAGCCTATAATAGTCAGACACGTCTAACAACGTTCAGACTACTTTAAACATTCTAAACAGAGGGTTCTATATCCTTCGGAAAATTGGGCGTCTTCCCTACCCGTGAGCTACTCAAGTCTCATCGTGAAAACAATCCTATGTAAGTACTGATTTGATTATTCTTCTTTAAACCCTTCATCGTGATAATAACAATTCTATTCTCAGAATATTCTTCTAAGTATTTAATACTTATTCTTATACTTCTACAGATGCATTCTCTAATACAAAAGAGGGTTAGGATTATTTACCTCGGTAAGCCCAATAATATCCTAGATAAAGTCGCACTGAGCAAGGTTTAGCTCCTAAGTTGTACGCTCCCAGAGTCTAAGAAACCTTAGAAGTTCTTCACAACTTCTACTAAGGACTAAGGGATTTGGGCTAGAGTATTTTGGGCATTATAACAATACTAGAAGGCAACTTTTCTACCAAGGGAGGGTAGGTTTGGCTAGGCTAGGTGTGAGGAAGCCTCGCCAACTACTCAAAGGGGGAGGTGTTTGGACGAAATGGCTCAAGGGAGAGGAGAGGAATTTTAGACTTGGAAGATAACTTTGTGGATGAAGAATTCTTCATCTAAAGGGGGTATTTATAGCTCAAGCCTCGCCAACCAATGGCCAAGATGAAGACAAGTGCAAGGCAAGTGTAGGGTGAGGATTAACTATACACAAATATCCTACCAACTCCTTGACTTTGTGCAAGGCACAAAACGTGCCAAACCTCTCCATTTTCGCCCAATGGACGATCTAAGTCCATCAATGGGAGGGTGCCAAGTGTCGCCTCCCGTTGGTCCAAAATGTTTCGTCTCTGAAAAATCCGCAAAATTAGTAATGGCATAGCGGAATTTTCCTACGAAAGCCGTGGAAACGCTTCATCGGAAAACGATTCTTTAAGCGAGTTGTGCACAATTTCGAACTTGGCCTAATCTTTAAGGCTAAACTTTTAGACGTATTCCCTACGCATATACTGCGGAAATACGGGGTATAACATTCTCCCCACTTAGAAACATTCGTCCCGAATGTTCCTTCCCAAGACAGTTAACGATAAGATTCATCATAACTTAAACAGTTGCAAAAGCCACACACGGCCACAGAACAACACTTAGGCATAAATGATAATGAAAATTTTACAAGTAGGAAAGTGAATTACCTGGAGGTGGGAAATAGGTGAGGATACTTCGCCTCATGTCCTCCTCGCTTCCCACGCCATCTCCTCCCGAGCTCGCTCCGCCACAAGACTTTGACGGCCACGCCCTTCGTCCGCAGACGCCTAACTCGACGATCGACTATCGCTATGGGAATCTCTCATACGATAACCCCTGGTCACCGACATCGCCAATCGGGTGTACCCTAGATGGATCCCCGATACATCTCCTCAAAGATAGATACGTGAAAACCGGATGCACCGCCTCCGGACGGACGCAGATTCCAACTCGTAGGCAACCTTGCCTACCTCGCGACAACTGAAATGGCCCAATATACCTGGGCCGAAGTTTCCCCTTCTTCCCGAATCTCATCACACCCTTCATGGGTGACACCTTTAGGAAAACACAATCATGAACCTCGAACTCAAGATGCCGACGACGATGATCTGCATATGACTTCTGTCGACTCTGAGCTGTCAATAGCCGCTCTCGGATAAGCTGCACCTTATCCACTTCCTGCTGCACCAAATCTGGTCCCACTAGCTGCACCTCGCCCACATCGAACCAACCTATAGGCGATCTGCACTTCCTCCCATACAAGGCCTCATAAGGCGCCATCTGAATACTGGAGTGGTAGCTATTATTGTATGCGAACTCAACTAGAGGCAAATGATCCTCCCAACTACCATCGGTCAATAACACAGCTCGCAAAGATATCCTCGCGAGTCGGATAGTGCGCTCTGCTGTCCGCCTATCTGCGGATGAAATGCGATTACGTGCTCACTCGCCCCTAAACCCTCTCGAAGGACTCCAGAAGTTAGCCAAATCGGGCTCCTCTCTCGATATGATCGAAATAGGGACTCCATGCACCGACGACCTCTCGGATGTAAAGTCCGCATAATCCTCACCAAAAGTCTTCCCGACGGAAGAAAGTGGCTGATTTCACACCGTCGGCGATAACCCATATAGAATCATGTCTCTCCGAGTGCAGGTAATCCTGTGATAAAGTCCATGTTGATTACCTCCCACTTCCGGTCGGGATCTCAATCGTTCAGAACAAACCACCGTGCCTCCGTGCTCTACCTTCACCGCCGACAACACGGCACCGAGCTACGAACTCGCAACGCCCTCTTCAAGCCATCCCACCAATACACGGATCTAAAGTCGTGGTACATCTTGGTCGACCGGATGGATAGAGTAACGCGCTGTGCTTCCCAACAACTCTGCCAAGTCACGAAACATCCGAACACACAACTCGCCAAACCTTAGCACCCCATCAGTGCTACCTCAAAAGGACCGCGCCTCACGAAGAGTTGTATCACGATAACGTGTCAAAATCGATCCTCGAATTGCCTCTTCACCTCCTCGACGATGGAAGACTCGCAACCTCACGAACTCTAACCCCACCGCTATCGTAATCAATCAAACGGACACCAAGGCTCGCTAATCGATGCAAATCACGAACCATTTCCTCCTCTCTAGCCGCACATCCGATAGGCTCCCATCGACCTACGACTAAGAGCATCTGCCACAACATTGTCCTTCCCTGTGGTGCAGATATCAACATCGTAATCCTTAAGAAACTCTAACCACCGCTCTCGCCGTGAAGTTCAGCTCCTCCGTGAAGATATACCGAGGCTCTTGTGGTCCAAAAATATCCACGTGAACCCCATACAAATAGTGCCTCCGGATCTTCAAAGCGTGAATCACGGTACCGCCAACTCCAAATCATGCGGGTAGTTCCTCCGTGTTTCTTCAGCTGGCGGGATGCATATGCTATAACTCTGCCATGCCGCATCAACACACATCCCAACCCGATGCCTGACGCATCACAATACACAACATAACCGTCTGGACCCTCTGGAAGAGTAAGAACGGGCGTCGCCTCTCTTTTCAAGAATCGAAACCCCGCCACAAGCATCACCATCGGAACTTGGCCGCTTCGAGTCACCTAGTCAATGGTGCGTAGATAGAAGCAAACTTCCACGAACCGATAATAACTCGCAAGGCCCGTAAAATCGCGAACTCTCGCCGGAGTAGTAGTTCAGGCCAAGTCCCGATCGCTTCGATCTTGGCCAGATCCACTCGAATGCCATCACCCGCAATATGCCCAAGAAACGCCATCAAGTCAACCAAAACTCACATTTGGAAAACTTGGCATAATCGCTGGTCTGGAGAATCACAAGACAGCCTCAAATGCTCCGCATGCCTCGCTCGAGCGAATAAACCAAGATATCATCAATGAACACTATCACAAACGTTCAAAAATGGTTTGAACACTTGTTCATCAAATCCATGAATACCGCGAGCATCGTCAACCCAAAAGACATGACCGAACTCATAATGCCCGCACGTCCTAATGCACCCTAGGGACATCCACCTCTCCGACTGCACTGATGATAGCCCGACCGTAGATCAATCTTGGAGAAACATCTCACGCCCGCAATCGTCGAACAAATCATCAATCCCGGGAAGGGTATCTCGTTTAATGGTCACCTTGTTCACCGCTCAGAAGTCAACACACATGCGCAGCGCCCCGCCCTTCTTCTTCACGAACAATACCGCGCTTCTGGGAGAAACACTAGGTCCGATAAAACCCTTCTCCAAAGAAATCTCTCACCGGTCCTTCAGCTCTCAACTCGGCAGTGCCATTCTCATGGCGTAATGGAAATGGCCGAGTGTCCGCAATATGTCTATACAAAACTCAATCTCCTCTCGAGGGATACCCGAGGTCGTGCTGAAACACGCCTGGGAACTCTCTCGACTATCGGATCGATCAAAATCTGCACTGCAGCCTCGGATCAAACAACCGAACGAGATGGTAGATATACCTTCTCGCACCATCTTCCTAGCCTTGAGGTAGGAAATAAACCTACCTGGGCGATACCGCGTATCCTCCCACTCAACAACCGCCTCTCAGAAATCGAACTGCATTACTCTCTCTCAGCTTACATTGGCGTAGCAAGAAGCTAGCCAATCCATCCCCATAATCACGCCGGTCAATCATCTCCAACTCTATCAAGTCGGCCAGTGGTCCGACGATCAGAATGGTCACAGACAAGCTCTATATACCCGCCGAGCTACCACCGAATCACCCATCGCGTAGCTACCGAAGTGGTCTATGGACTCGTGCTCTATCCCTATCCTACTAGCAACAAGGGGAGATATTTAGGACAGAGTAGAACCCGATCTATCAAAGCATATACATCAAACCCGAATCGATAAGGTACCGTGACGACATCGTGAGGCCTCCCGATCCTCGCTGGCCGACAGCATAAATGCGCGTTCGAGGACCGCTAGAATCGGGACCCGAACCACGACCTCGCTGCGACTGGCCGACCCATGTGTACCTCGCCCGGCGATTAATCGTAGGAGATGATGAAGCGGCAACGTAACTCGGCGTCGAGCCTACCACCGCCACGCCTGGCCGATGACCCTCGCAGTGACCGCTGCCACAATCGTAATAAGCTCCAAAAAGTACCACACTTCCCGTAATGGGACCTACCGACGGCCACACCGGGAGGTGGTCCCGTCGCCGCACTCGCTACTCGACGCTCAAGCCCGGGCCCCGTCCGTCTCGATACTCGGGCCGCGGCGAGGACGGTGCAGAGTGCTCGAGCTGGCCGTGGTGCAAGATCTAGCTGCCGAGGCCGCCACCACGATAGCTACCGTAAGACCCTCCCGCCCCGGCCTTCTTCGCTGTCGCCCACTCGCCGACCTCTGCGCCTCGCATCCAAGGGCGTGAGCCTACACGCGGTAATGTCCATACCACCAAGAGAAACACCCGCACATGACTCGCCATGTAATCATCTAGCCCGTGACGAGCGTGCACCCTATCCTCCATATCCGCTACCAATGCCGGGACATATCGAGCCAACGAATCAAACTCAACGTTGTACTTCTAACGGCGCGCCCTTCTACTCAAAGATCGAATCTATCAGCCCGCGCCCTCCTCATCTGTGGGGGCAAGAAATGAGTGAGAAAGGCCTCTGAAAACTCATCCCAAGTAGCTGGGGACGCGTGCTCTCCCCGGGATAACTCCCATGAATCAAACCAATCGACTGCGGTATCACGCAGCCGATGCGAACCGAAGGTCACAGACTGCCTCGAGGCCTTGATCACCCGCGTGATCCTTCTGGCCGACGGATGAACTCCTCGCGATCATCCTCCGCCGACCAGAAACTCGCGAGCTACAACTCAAGAAATCTCAGAGTCTCAAACTATACGCCTCGGGTGTACCACGCGCGATCGAGCCGAGTCGAATCGAATCGCCAGATTCAGCCTCTCTCGATCGCCACAACTCTAGCCAATAGCCAAGCCATCTCTTGTACTAACCTCCGCCTGTGCCGCGGGACGAGGTGTGGTACCGTGGTCTCGCTGGGCCGGCGGCGTCATAGAACTCGCCGCCTCGTATAGATCGGGCTCGAGCCTCGTGACTGGGTGTCTCGCTAGCGCCTCGGCCGCTTTGCCCTTCGGGCCCGGTTGCCTTACGTGGAGGCATAATCATATAGAAAGGAATACGTTAGAGGTCCAACCTATAACACAACTCTAAAGCACGATCTCGGAATGAGAAGAATGGAAACCAATCCTAAATATCCTATAGCCTCGACATTGGTGTGGTGCACAACACACCGATAATCAAGACTCTACTAGACACGGTCTGTAGACACTTTCCGAGGATTAACTGCTCTGATACCACTTTTGTCACGACCCATTCCGGGGCCCGTAACTGGTGCCTTACCGGGGCACCCAAGTAGTCATACATCAGAGTAATCAGCGGAAATATAAAAATAAGACATGAAACAGCTTTATAAAATGAGACACGCTTTATGTGAACAAATGTCGCTTTCGGCATATATATATAAACAAGGTTTAGCGATACATCCGACAATCGCATAACATGACTACATGCACTTAAGGAAATATACAACTATGGTGACAGGGTCTCGCCATACCCTCGATCAGCATAAACTATCTACAATACAGGAGATCATACCAAAAGTAGAGCCTCCTATAGATGGAGCTCCCGACACCAATGCAGAGATCCTAAGGATGCGGATCTAGCACCGCTTGCCCTTACCGCGGCATGAACGCACTCAAGGAGGTCGATAACAGTACTAAGTATGCGAAATCAAAGTACTTAATGAAAACATATCATTTTAAAACCCAGTTTACAAATATGTGAAACAACCATGAAACCGCACATAGTGCCACATCACAAACAAGAGCAACAATAGGTAAACTGTAATAGGTTTTGTCTAGGCTGCGAATGATCGAAACAGGGCCACTCGCCCACATCATCATTCTGCAAGCCTAATCCTGGACTCCCGGAGTCCGCATAGGCCACTCACATGGGCCCGCATGAGGCATAACCCCGCATCGAGGGTAGCTACTCCTCGGCAACGTCCTGGACTCGTTGTCCGCATGGCCACATAGACCGCATGAGGCATAACCCCGCATACTAACCTGGAACTCTCGTAGCTCCGCATAGGCCCCCTGGACCCGCATGAGGTATTCTCGAATCATGGTCCTGCATCACCGAGTCTACCCCGCGACGGAGGCGCTTAACCCCGGTATCATCTCAAGAGGTGAGTGATATAGTACTAACACAACAGCTTATAGTTCAAACAACATAAGCATAAGTAAGACTGACCTCTTTACACAAACGTTACAAGATACTAGCACATAGCGTCACAATATGTCTACTCACCAAAACCATCTTATTATACCTTTCAGAAATCAATACAAGTCTTTTATAAAACACATAAGTAAATTGTTCCTTTTTATAAAACTTAAGCCGTTATACTTAACTTCCCATAAAGCTAGTATAACCCTTAAGCTTCTTGTTTTAAAAACAACTATTCTTCTTCTTTCAAAACTGTGTTATAATTCTTTTGAAAGACTTTTTAAGATCTTTATTATTCAGGCTTAAGTCGCAAGACATTGCCGTAAGTATTATTCAGGCTTAAGTCAAAAGACATTGCCGTAGTTATTATTCAGGCTTAAGTCAAAAGACATTGCCGTAGTTATTATTCAGTTAACACATGTACGTCTACCGTACTATATATATATTTAAAATATCATGCTTTAGGAAGATTCACATACCTTCTCAGCGAAAACCGCCTGCCAAGTTGAATATGTCGCGCAGAGAATCAAATTATAATAGTCGACACGCCTAACAACGCTCGCACTACTTTGTAAACAATTCTAAACAGAGGGTTCTATATCCTACGGAAAATTGGGCGATTTCCCTACCCTGAGCTACTCAAGTTCATCGTGAAAACAAATTCTATGTAAGTACAATTTGATTATTCTTCTTTAAACCCTTCATCGTGATAACAGCTCAATTCTATTCTCAGAATATTCTTCTAAGTATTTAATACTTATTCTTATACTTCTACAAGATGCATTCTCTAATACAAAAGAGGGTTAGGATTATTTACCTCTGTAAGCCCAATAATATCCTAGATAAAGTCGCCGAGCAAGGTTTAGCTCCTAAGTTGTACGCCCAGAGTCTAAGAAACCTTAGAAGTTCTTCACAACTTCTACTAAGGACTAAGGGATTTGGGCTAGAGTATTTTGGGCATTATAACAATACTAGAAGGCAACTTTTCTACCAAGGGAGGGGGTAGGTTTTGGCTAGGCTAGGGAGGAAGCCCGGCCAACTACTCAAAGGGAGGTGTTTGGACGAAATGGCTCAAGGAGAGGAGAGGATTTTAGACTTGGAAGATAACTTTGTGGATGAAGAATTCTTCATCTCAAGGGGGGTATTTATAGCTCAAGCCTTGGCCAACCAATGGCCAAGATGAAGACAAGTGCAAGGCAAGTGTAGGGTGAGGATTAACTATACACAAATATCCTACCAACTCCTTGACTTTGTGCAAGGCACAAAAACGTGCCAAACCTCTCCATTTTCGCCCAATGGACGATTCAAGTCCATCAATGGGAGGTGCTGTGTCGCCTCCCGCTGGTCCAAAATGTTTCGTCTCTCGGAAAAATCCGCAAAAATTAGTAATGGCATAGCGGAATTTTCCCTACGAAGTCGTGGAAACGTTTCGTCGGAAAACGATTCTTTAAGCGAGTTGTGCACAATTTCGAACTTGGCCTAATCTTTAAGGCTAAACTTTTGTACGTATTCCCTTACGTACATACTCTGGAAATGCGGGGTATAACAACCTGTGCCCCTAATCCCTTCTGAAAAACCTCCAGAAGTTATCCGCAACCGAGCTCATCTGTCTGTCATCATAAACGTAGGAACCCCGTGCAGTCTCACAATCTCTCTGCTGTACAAGCAAGCCTAATCCTCAGCCGAGTAAGTGGTCCCAATCCGAAAGAACACGACTGGTTTCACAAATTTAATTACCATGACTTCTGTGGGGTCGCACTTCCTCTGAGTACGATGCCACCCTGTAACAAGATCCATAAAATACTCCTCATATCTAGGTTGGGATTCCAATCGCCTGTAATATCCCACTGGGCTTCTGGTGCTCAACCATGACCTGCTACTAACCCGGACACTTAAGCAGTAAACTCCGCTAAGTCCCTTTTCCGGTCATCTTACCCATACATACATCTGAGGTCACGACACGACTTAGTCGACCCTGTACAATTTAGAACAATAGCACGGCGTGCCTCCCCTAAGACCTGCTGACTAGTCCTGCAGTACCGGGTACACGCAATCTATCCTCATCTCACAGCACCTCATCCGGTGCTACTCAAACAGGCTCTTCTCTCTGAGAGCCGTATCTCGATCAGATCATAATCGATCCTCATATTGTCGCCTCTTTACCTCCTCAACGACGGAAGACTCGGCAACCTCTCGGATCTAAACTTCCTTAATCTTGGAAGTAATTAATCGAACCCCTAGGCTCGGTAACTGAAGAATCTCACGGACCACGTCCTGTCTATCTGGCTGCCCACCTGGCAGACTACCCTCAGGTCCGCGACAAGGAGTATATGTAACTGTCTTGGCTTTCCCCGGATGGTATAGGATATCAATATCACAATCCCTGAGTAACTCTAGCCACCATCGCTGTCGCAAATTCTACTGCCTCAGCCTGCAGATATACCGGAGGCTTTTGTGGTCTGCACAAATATCCACATGAAGTCTCAGATATACGCCCCGCCCCAAATCTTCAAGGCATGATTTAACCGCCGCCAACTCTAAATCGTGAGTGGCGCACTTCTTTCCCGCTTCCCTAACTACCGGAAAACATAGGCTCTATCCTTCTCTGCCAGGCCATAAGACACAACCTAGCCCAACACCCAATGTGTTATCAATATAACCTAACCTCTAGTCTCACAAGAGGGTTAGAACTGTAGTCGTGGTCAACTTATCTTCCAATAACTGAAAGCCTTTCTCATTCCTGCGAAGTATTCGGGTATCCTTAATCTCACTTATGGTTCCTGATTCCCTTTTTGTTGCAACCAAACTTGGTCACTAACCTAGACTTAATTCCTTTGCTTGCCTCATGGCTAAGACTTACCGTCAATCACAATTTAGGAGTGAGGAGGTTTTTCTGATCTCGTCAAGTAGTAACCCTTTCTCCTTTCCCATTGTAGAGCCTATAACTAGGTGTTACCACATTTTCTCGAAATGTTCTTACTGCCCATTATCTACTAATAGTCTTTACACTCGTCTGGGGTAATCATGACCCGCGCAACTTACATTAATATCTTTACGATACTTCCTCGACCAATTCGTACGTCGTTCTTAATTACCCCAACACAACACTTTTCCAATGGTTATCTACAACTGTAACCTATGGCATGACGATACCGAAGACCTTACCTGTCTTATATCCTTCGTCTAACAACATGGGTACACGCAACCCCATAATACGTAAAACTGTCCTTTTATGTGGGGGAGAAAACTTATCTCCCCTTTCTTAAACTTTCCTGGGCCAGAACCCCAATCACAGGGTCCTCTCGCGGCCAGTAATTATCTAATCATCACGCACCGCCTTAAAGTCATGTAGATTTTTAAAACCTACCAAAGTTGCCCTCAGCTTTCCGCCGGCAGCATTCGTACTTATTTATTCATGCCTTGGACATTTTCCTGAAATTATCTGGAAGGTCGTGGCCCTGACCGCCACACCAAACCAACTCCAAGTACCTCCAAGGGCATTTAACATAAATTCCTTCAAATTCAATTATTACTTACTTTCTGCCTCAATCCACCTCAATGAACAAATCACACAGACTTATTAAAAATAATTATGTCAAAGAAGGAAGAATAATTCACTGGTTACCACCACTTCTCTTTCTTTCCACTCGATAACCGGCTTATCGGAAAACTGGTACCGAAATCAATCTCTCTCTGTAGTCCACGTTGGCATCACAAGAGGCCAACTAGTCCGTACTCATAATGACCTCAACGTCTGTCATAACAGCTCTGCTAGGTCTGCTAAGGTCCAACGACTGTATCGTTATCGGTAATTATTATCTACTCGCTCAGCTACTACCCATCACTCACGGGTGTGATCACCTTGAAAGGTCCTCATGGATTCAGGTTCCATTTCTTTACACTTGGTTGCTCTCTTTTTCACCGTCGCATTCTTCCCGCACTCCCAAACTTATTCTAGCGCGCACATAGCCTTCATACCGATTCGAGCCTCTAATCTGCGGAGTTACTAAATTAAACAATACAAGGCCCATTCCGGCTCACACTGTTCTGTGGAACACGCCCACGAACCCGTAAATGACTAACTAAACTTGGGCCTTGCACTCGTGACTCGCCACGTAGCGGGACTACTACCAACTGATCCCATTTCATTTTAAGCTATGAGGCGACCCTTAATAGATCCCCAACCCGACTCGGCGTCATATTTAACTCTTTCCTTGGTCCGTCTTAACCCTTTACTACCCGAGAAGGCCTTATATACCTAAGGTCTCGACGGTTATCACATTCTCAGGCTCGCAATTTCCATGCTCCAAGCCTATCTTACCAGCCCCCCGTAACCGGGTACAAAAACTTCGCAATATACTATAATCGGGTTGTCTTGTCCACAACAACCGTACTTACTCCATACGGATCTCACCCGTACCATTCTCGAAATCCTACTACGTAGCTCAATCTATTAACATAGTCTTCCATTTATTCCCTGAATAATAACCTCTTAAGGGTCCATTTCCTTCTCAGACAGCTCATCATTTCCTAATTATCTCAAATTAGTACGTAAAACCTTGATGAGAATTCATTAAACTGTTTCATACCTGCCCGGTATTTATTTAGTCCTTACCAAATCCTGGTAATCTAAAATCATCCTAGGCAACACATATGTGACCCCCATACATAAATCCGCATAGTTGTATGTCACAATACCAACTACAACCATTACCAACCTGGATACGCAACCCACGTAATCCTTCCCGGTCATCACGCTTCCTCGTGAATGCAAACAATCATAACTTGTTAGGAGAGACGACTAACCATACATTTCTATCGCACGATCTTAGAGTGAGAAGAATGGAAACCAATCCTAAATGTCCCGCAGCCTCCTGATTATGGATGTGGTGCACAACACACCGATAATCATGACTCTACTAGACACGGTCTGTAGACACTTTCCGAGGACTAACTGCTCTGATACCACTTTTGTCATGACCCGACCGCTCACGATCGTGCCCTACCCGCACCCTTTTGGCATACATCGAGAATAGCAATGAACATACACAATCGATAAAATACTTAAACATAAAATAACAACAGGCTAGCCGATACGTCCACCTTCCGTAACTTATACCAATAAAACAGTACATTGTTTTTTTTTTTCTTTACAACCCAATCCACAATGTGACTACACTTAAGAATAACAACCAAGCGGGACAGGCCCCGCCATACCCCGAATGTACAACAACCGACAATACTGTGGATAAGCCTCCGAAATGAGGAGCTTTAACAAATGAGCAAAGGATCCTAAGAGCGAGGATCGAACTCAGACTCTACTGCAGATGAACGCACTTCCCCGGAGGTCAAGATAACATGTACCAAATATGTGAAATCAGTATCAGAATGAAATCATAAGTCTAATAATAAAACTGGAGACATGTATGATAACTCAATTAACAGTACACTGTGCCTTACTAACAATGAGAGTAAATAGGTGTATACTTACAATATAAAGTAGGAAGCTCACGATCAAAACAGAACCACCCGCCCGCAGTATCATTAAGCAATCCTATTCCTGGGACTATTTCACCCACATAGATCGCGTGGACCTGCATGAGGTATTCCTCGCATGAGACTATTTCACCCGCATAAGCCCTTACGGACTCGCATGAGGTATTCCTCGCATAGGCTGGACCCGCCCGCATGGGACTATTTCACCCGCAAAAGCCCTACGGACTAGCATGAGGTATTCCTCGCATCGTGGGTAGCAAATCCACAGAAATATGCAATGCCATAAACCCGGGGAATGACCCCGCAATTATTACTGAACTACTAGCACAAATCCGGCTATCACACATAACATAAGCACTACCGGCTTATCATACAATATATAAGCAAGTTAAGCAATCCCCTAACTTCTTATTATTCTGTTTCATATACACTCTCATTTTAGTTTACTTAAGGCACTAACAGTTCTTTATAAAAATCCGAATTTAACCCAAAGTACTACGTACTTCTATTCTTTTAAAATGACTCATTTCATTATAAAACTTCCAAGATACTAATAACCGTAGTATCAAGTTACAATTTCTTTTCAAGACAAGTCACAATACTTTTAGAAATAAAATTAGGCTTCTAAATCAAGTGACTTCTTCTCTCAGAAAAGCCTTAGGCAATTGATGCCTTTAAATCAAATTGCCTTTCAAAAATCAAGCCATTTATCTTTCCATAAAGCCAATATAACCAACTCCCCATAAAGTCGTTATATTCACTTTATACCTAAGTCAAGTACAATTTCCTATCCAAGGGACTTATACGTTTAAGACGAAACAAGTATCACATTCTTTAAAACTCTTCAAGTCCCTTAACATGCTTAAATTACTTAGAGTAAACCACTCTTTAAACTTTCCATAAAGCTATTATAACCAACTTCCCATAAAGTCATTATACTAGCCTTATACATTAGCAATTTACATTTTTCCTTATAACCAAGAGACTTAAACTTTCCAACAAACAAGTATTAAAATACTTTCAACATACTTAAAGTCTCTTAACTTTTGAAAATCAAGATATCCTTAATATTTAATCAAGTGAGTTAATTCCCTAACTCAAACAACTTGGGCATTCTTAAAATAAGCCAAGGATATCAAATAGACTAGATTTGTCAAAATCTTGTACGTCTACCGTACCATACATTTACAACTTAATCATGCTCAAGAGATAAGAAAGTTCCACATACCTCTTCGGTTTAATCCACTTGCTAAGTCCAATCGCCGTACGTAGTATGTCAACCTATAATGACCATAGTACGTCTATTAACTTCTAGTTTCAAACGTAGAATATTCCAAGTGCAAGTCACTAAATTCTACGGAAAATCGGACAAAGACTTCCTTTGTTTTTACTAACTTTGCCACCTTTTCAAGGCCGAATACAATAACCAAACAGCCCCAATTGGCTCACCACAATTTATAAGGTAGTTCAATACAAATGAATAACCAAATTTCAATTGGCTCACCACAAACGATAACAAACTAGTCTAAACTATAATGTCAATTCGCAATTAGGCAACAATACAAAACGCTTCCAATTCCTTTTAATCCAAGTGGTTTAGTATAACATGATATCAAGCCGCAATCGACATAACTACTACAATCCTCAAGTAGGTAAACATGCGACGATTCTAATTAACGACCAAAATTGTATTTCAATTTCAAAAGGCTAATCATGTCCTTTTCGGTTCTAGGCTTCTACAATCCATGTCACTTATCAAACTTCATAACAAAATCACATGATCACTTATAACTTATCATAACATGAAATATTCAATTACAAAAGTAAAACGAAAATTATACCTCAATTAGCCCAATTATGATCCAAGATCACAAGTCGCTTCTTAGCAACTTTAGCTCCTCCTTTCGACGTTCCAATCCCCTCCAAGCAACCCTTAGAAGCTTATAAAAGACTCATCTTCAAGTTTCAACTTCAAAGTTGAATAACCCTTTAGGTTTTCGCCTTGCGACTAATACGAAAACACCATTTTTCCGGGATCTTTCTATTGAGAAACACTTACAATACCCTTAGGTACCTTGGTTTAAAGTGGGGGAATTATTGGACAACAATTGAAATTTTTTTTCTTGAAACCCTCCCTCTAGCCGAGAGCTCTCTAGTGTGGTCTTCTAATTTTTGTGAAAAAAATGGCTAAGTGTTGGCTCTCTCTTGCTACTAGTAGTTATATAAAGGGGCATGGAGGGTTAAGATCTACACAAATGGTTGGCCTAGATGGGTTTCACATGGATCAAGTCTAGGTGACCTTTGACTTAGTCAACTTTGTCAAGCTTCAAGACTAGCAAGACTTGGTCATTTAAATTATGGTCAAATGACCATTCTAACCATGACAATTTCGTCCATGACCATAAGGGGGGGTGACACGTGTCGCCATCTCAATCGTCGCAATATTTCGTTTTCCGACAAATTCCAAAATTCCGATAAATTTTTACTCGTCTCTAATCTTAACATCTTTTTGTTCTTACGAACGTTCTTATAAACATATCCTGAAATTCCGGGGTGTAACACCCGTGTAGCCTTACAATCTTCCCGTTAAATAACATCTCGCATACCCCACTGCCGAGTACACGGTCCTGACTGAAAGATAAGATGGGCTGACCTCATCGGTCCGACTTCTGGTCGAACGCACTTATGAACTCGTACAATGGTTAACTACACTTAGGCCTAACACCCTCGTGATCCTGACACCTAGCGGGACCACCACGAACTGACCCCACCACATTACAGGCCGCGGGTTGACCCGCGATCGGTCCTCAACCCGACCCGCTATCGCGCAAAAATTCTTGTTCCCCGATCCGGAACAATCTCACTAATCAAGTCACGAAGACCTAGTGGTCTTTCTTAGCTCAACTACCCTCTTTCATTTCACACTACTCCGGGACTTATCACACGACTATATCTCACGTATACTATGCACTCCGATAAGGGTCAAACATAAAATAAATCTTTTACTCGAGATGGCCTTGCCTCTAAGGTCTCTACGTATAACATTCTAAGGCTCACACTTTCCCTAACCCCAATCTTACCCTTTTAACTAGCCATGATTTCTAATCACAATTAACACAATGCTATCTGAACACAACACTTATGATATACTCATCTTATCACACATACAAATCTCTAGAGGGTTAAGGATATATCTGTATCTACTGCTCCACTCCCCTCTGTTGTTCCAATCAATCCTGCCCTGCTGGGCGCATAGATAGGAAAGGTGATGAACTAGCCGCTGATCCTGAAGGCTGAGTCTCTACATCCGCGCCACCTCTGGTCGGACAATTTCTCGCAAAATGTCCCCGCTGGCCGCAAGCATAACAAGCCCTCGAAGAAGTACGACACTCCCCACAATGACACCTACCACAACGGCCACACTGAGGTGGGGGTGGCCTCTCAGCTAACACCCTTCCTCTCGAACCATCGATCCGCGAATCGACCGGGCCGAGTCCTCCAACTAGGACATCCTTTCGACACATGGCCCGACGCCGCAGTAAAACAAGCACCAACAAAGACGACATTCCCGATTTACGCCGCACATCGGAACATCGAGGAAAATCAACTCGGTGGCTAGAACCTACATATAGCCGTGGAATCAAGCCCGAGCTCACCAACTCTCGCATACCAACGCCCCAAGTTCAGGAGGACCACTCACCGGGCGGAGGCGCATAATCAATCTCGCTGAGAAGGTCCGCCTCGATAGTTACCAAAGGACCTCGCTGTTCGCCTCTTCTTCGATCTTGGTTAACCCGCCGATCCCACGCTTTCTCGGCTGCGCGCATAAGCTCGCACGCAGCCATGCTCATGCCGATCAAGAGCTACCTTGCACAACCTCTCTTAGATAATCATCAAGACCCGTGATAAATCGGTACATAATATACTCTGTTGCTAAATCCATACTTAGTAACAGTGGTCGTATCTTTGCAGCCCATACTTCCTGCCATCGTCGTGCGAATCAAGGTTCAAATATCATGGCCGCAGAGTAATCGATGCCGCGCTAGACTTGGGATCGCGGCGTCGCAGAACTCCCGAATAAAGCACCACCTCGTGATGGTTGGTCCGTGGCTCGTAACCCTCTCGTGCTCTACTCGCAGCCTCCGCTTTTGCCCTTCCGCCCGGGTTGCCTTTACGCGAGGCATAACCGTAGGCGAAAGAAATACGTTAGAGGGGTCCAACTTATAACACAGCTCTAAGGCACGATCTCAGAGTGAGAAGAATGGAAACCAATCCTAAATATCCTATAGCCTCCTGATTATTGGTGTGGTGCACAACACACCGATAATCAAGACTCTACTAGATACGGTCTGTAGACACTTTCCGAGGATTAACTGCTCTGATACCACTTTTGTCACGACCCGTTCCGGGGCCCGTGACTGGTGCCTTACCCGGGCACCCAAGTAGACATACATCAGAGTAATCAGTGGAATATAAAACCAAACATGAAACAAAATGAAGTGAGAAACAGTTTTTCTGAGAAAAGTTGCCTTCCGGCATATATATATAAATACCCAAGGTGAAGCATATCCCAACTTTAGAACGGACTACGCACTCTAAGGAAGTAAAACAACTATGGCGGGACAGGGCCCCGCCATACCCTGAATGAACATAAATATCTACAACATCAGGGACTATACCAAAGATAAGCCTCCGGAGAAACGGAGCTTCCCAAAACGCTGAACTGTGATCCTATGAGCGAGGATCGATGACTGGTGTACCTCTACCTGCGGCATGAACGCAGCCCGGCGAGGTCGCATAACAGGTACCAAGTATGTGAAACTGAAAATACTGTAAATGAAATCATAGTAGTCTATATAAAGCAGGAGACATGTATGATAACCAACTACAGTTCACAATAAATAAGCAGTCATGTCAAGTCAGGAACTCACGCCCTCAAAGTAATCACTCAAATATAACTATGGGTCTCACGCCCACAACATCAATCATGCCCGTGGAATACCTTCCTCACTGCCGGCAGTTTATGATATAAAAGCACCAAGGAATACACATGAACACCAGGTCCCACCTGTGTCATAATAAAACCGTACGGGGTAAGTACGAAGGCATAACCGACTACTAAAACCCACAGTACCAACAATGCTATAAACTGTATCACGAGGTCTTTCTAGACCGCGCCATATGATCGAAGCGGGCCACTCGCCCTCAGTATCAATGTGCGCGTCAAATCCTGGAACTCACTGCAGCTCTGCATAGGCCACCTAGGCCCGCATGAGGTAATCCCCGCATCGAGGGTAGCTACTCCTCGGTATCGTCCTGGACTTTCGTAGTCCGCATGGCCACATGGACCGCATGAGGTATCCCCCGCACACTAACCTGGAACTCTCGTAGCTCCGCATAGGTCCCCTGGACCCGCATGAGGTATTCGCGAATCATAGTCACACAGATCGCATGAGGTATACCCCGCATCGGGGGGAAGCTTAACCCCCGGTATAACATGTCAAGAGGTGAGTGGTACAATACTAACATAACGGCTTATCGTTAAACAACATAAGCACAACAAGGGAAACCCCTTTACACAAACATCACAAGATACTAACACACGTAGCATCCTAACATGTTTACTTATCAAATCAACAAGAAAGTATTACAAGGCTATCACAAACCAACATAGTCAAGTTATTCACACAAGGTATTTTCTATTTTATGCCAACAAATTCGGGTTTTTATCCCCAAAGTACTTCATACATTATCTCTTTTAAAAAGATCCTGTTTCTTTCACAAGAGTCACACGATATCCGTAGTATTAAAATAGAGTGACTATCTTATTAAGTAAACCAAAACAATTTCCCTTTTTAAAGACAAGTAACAACCTTCTTTTCCAAAAGTTCAAGTTTGCCTAAGTTCAAATACTTAAGTCTCTTATTTTCGAAAGGTTTCGTAGCTCATAGTCTTAATCACTTAATAATATCATTCTCTTTTAAAACAATTTGAGAAACATATGCCTTATGTGTGAGTAGGTTATTCTTGTTCATAACAATCTTATTAAAGCAGCCATGATCTAGGAAATGTAATATCATTTTGTCTCATCCTAGCTTCTATGCAGATGGAGGTTTCTACTGGTTTTATTAATACTTAATTAGTCAATACATTTCCCTTTATTAGCGCTGCAGTGGTTTGTTCGATACTTATTCTCATTACCGAAATCAGTAAAACATTATTCCTTTTTAAAAAAAAACCCAGTACTCATTACTCACGAATGAGGTTTCATACTTTTTAACAAAATTCATATTAATTCAATTAAGTCAAGTCTCTTATCTTTTAAGATCAAGTCTCTTAACTTCTAAAATTAATAAACCATTCTTTTTATCTCTCTTAAGTCGTTATACCTAACTTCCCATAAAGCTAGTATAACTCTTAAGCTTTTAAAACCAAGTATTACTCTTCTTTCAAAAAGATTTCTTAATTCTTTTGAAATACTTCAAGATTATTATTATTGAGACTCAAGTCAAAAGACATCACAAGAAACCACGTTCGCTTAACACACACGTACGTCTACCGTACTATATATATTCTTTTAAAATATCATGCTCAAGAGGATAGGAAGAATCACATACCTCGCGACGATTACCGACAATTAGCAAAACGCTCCAAAGTACTGTAATCCTGCTAGCCTTTTTTCCACCCTTCGAGTAGAATACGCTACTCACAGTACTTCAACCTATAACGGTTATATAAGTCTATCAATGTCTAGACTACTCTGTAGAATAAATCTAGATACAAGATTTTACGGAAAATTGGGCAGCACTTCCCTACCCGTCAAACTACACAAGTCTACTGTAAATACAGTCCTATGTAAGTACAGTTCAATTCCCTTCTTATATACCTTCCTTGTATATAACTTATACTTAATCCTTATACTTCAACAATATGTAAACTCTAATTACAATAGGGGGACAAGATATTTACCTCGACAAGCCCAAAATTATCCAAGATTTAATGTCGATCCTGAGCAACGTTTAGCTCCTACTCTGGGCGCTCCAACCCGCTCCAAACAACCCTTAGAAGTTCTACGCAACTTCTTCTTAATACTTCAACCAATAATGAAGATTTTTCTTAGGGTTTCGTTTTGAGACTAAAAGGACATAAGGTAGTATTTCCGGGCTATACGTAGAGAGGTAACTTTGGAATACTACAAGGTATAAGGCTAAGGTATTTGGAATTGTAACAATACTTGGAGAATACTTTTCTACCAAGGGGGGGGGGGGTGTTTTACGAGAACAACTCAAGAGGGGGGGGGGGGTACTTTCGGCCGAGGGCCTTCTCTAGGGGGAGGAGGGGTGCTCTTGGACGAGAGCTTCAAGAGGGGGAGAGGGATTTCAAGACTTGGGAAATGTGTAAGGGATGAAGATTTAGTCTTGCACTAGAGGGGTATTTATAGGGAAATCAATGGCCAAAATTAAGGCAAGTGGAGGGCAAGTGGAGGGTGTGGATTTGCACAAGTGCACCCTAGCCATCTACTCCACAAATCACTCCAAACATTGACCCATGTTTTAGGCCTCAAAATCGTGCCAAGCCAAGCCCACATTGCCGTCCACTTGAGGGTGACAAGTGTCGCCCTCTCATTGGTCCAAAATATTTCATCTCTCGGAAAAATCCGCAAAAATAATAAATGTCGCAACCGTAATTTTCCCTTCGCAAAGTTTGGAAAACGTTTCGTCGGAAAACAATTCTTTTCGGAGGTTGTGCACAAATTTCTTCCCTTGCCTAATCTTAAGGCTTAAACTTTTGTACGTACGTCCTCACGTACATACTCTGGAAATACGGGGTATAACAAGGTGTTTGTTATTATTGTGACCGTCCGGGCCACAACAAGTGGGAATGTCCTGTTAGAAAGAGCACCGGTAAGGTGGCTCAGCCTATGAGGCCGATGGTTGATTCCCTTTCCTCCACAGCTGTGCGTCCCCCAGGGCAGGGTGTTCAGATGTCAGCCAGTCGTGGTAGAGGTCAGGGTGGAGTTTATAGTTCTGGCGGTCCTTCGAACCGCATAGATGACGTGACTACTGCGCAGGATCAGGAGGCAACATCGCGTGGGGTTACAGGTATATTTCGATTCTTTGGAATCATACGTGCATTGATAGATTCAGATTTCGCCCTAGCATATATGTTTTCCCTTTATTGCTAGCAGTTGTAAGTGATAGTACCCCAGAGGTAGAAATACTTTGGCTTATGTGACGAACCTCTAGTGAATGGGAGGATAGGGTGAGAGGTACCTTGAGATAAGAGAAAGATTTATTTCAGACTAAGAATGAGAAGTTAAGTGTGACGATGGGTCGGGTTATGGACTCATTTCGGGTCAACCGATAGTATGGAATCGGGTGATGTCAGTTGGTAATGGTCCCGCTATGTGATAGGGTCACGAGGATGCAAGGCCCAAGTCTAGTTGATTTTATACGTGTACTAAATAAGTTTAGAAGTACGAGAAAGTATGTCAAGTAAGAGAATAAAGGAACCTCTAAGGATCCCGTGTTTTAGAAGACTGTAACCTTCGAGTTTTGTGAGAAGGGGTCGCGGACGGAAGGTCCATTGATATGTTTACGTATGTTAGGTGGTGGCCATGTGTGGCATCGTTGGTCTTGTGCAGTATTGATTGATAGGCATAGTATAGAGATTGTGCCGGAGTTTGTATAGCTTGACAACCGACTAAGAACATTCGGAGACGAATGTTTCTAAGGGGGGAAGAATGTTACACCCCGTAAGTCCAGGACATGTATAAGAGAAAGTACGTAAGGAACACAAGACTTGGAAATTAGTACGAAAGGAAGAATTGTTTTTCCGACGGAAAATCTTCCGAACGTCGGAAAGGAAAAATGTTCGTTGATGAGAATTGGATTCTCAAAATGTATTATTTGAGGATTATGGAACTTTTAACTTTATGGAAATTTGTTTTTACGGATTTGGTCATGTGGGGCCCACCCGAGGAATTTTACGTTTTGTGGGGCCCACGAGGGTTACGGAATTTTATGGACGAATGAGAGGGCGACACGTGGCACCCCCACATATGGTCTTGGACGTTTTTTAGTAAGGGTAAAATGGTCATTGACCATCAAGGAAGATAAGTCTTCAAGCTTGAGATTGTTGACCAAGTCAACTTGTCCACTTGGCTTAACATTAATTGTCCTTCATCCTAGCCCACAAGTGTATTAATCTAAGTCATCCAATGTGTTATATAAGCATACTACTAGTGCAATACATGGTCTTCCACACTTAGAAAAATTAGAGAACATTTGTGCCATGAGAAATAGCTCTCGGGTTTGACATGTTGCCCACACAAAATTTTGTAGTTTTGATCCATTATTCACAAGACTTAAACCCAAGGTCCCTAAGGGTATTGTAAGGATATCTCAATAGAAATATTGCGGAAAAACGACGTTTCCACGTTAGTCGCAAGGAGAAAACCTAAGTAGTTTTCCTAGTTTTGGATTGGAAATGGAAGAGAAGTTGGTTGTGAACTTCTAAAGGCTTCAAATAGCGGATTGGAGCGTAAAGGAAAGGAGCTAAGAATTTGCTAAGGCGCGACTTTGAATCTTGGAAATTTTAAGGGCTTATAAAGGTATAAATCTTGTCGTTTTAGCAATTAAAGTTTACTTATTGTTGTAGATATGGATATTAGCAAGCATGAGATGTTTAGTATGAAGTTTGATAAGTGTATTGGCTATTGGAACCCTAATCCGAAAACTAGCATGTTTAGCCTTAAGATTACAATTCAAGTTGATTATTAGTTTAAGTCGTCGCATGTTGTATAAAGAAGGAAATTGTAGTTGTTGAAGTTGTTTATGACTATATAACATGTTAGACCTTAGAACTTGGAATTGGAAAAGGATTGGAAAAGACTTTGAGTTGTTGATTATAAGTTGGCCGAGAAATGGCTTTTGGAGTATTAAACTACTTGGTATGAATTGTGGGGCGGAATTTTACACGTATTGTAAGGCGTGTAATCCCCTTTGGTTGGTTCTTGTTTTGAGCCTTAAATGTGGCGTGTTGGTTATTGTATTCGGCCTTGAAAAAGGTGGCAAAGTATGTAGAAACAAAGGAAGTGCTGCCCGATTTTCCGTAGAATAAGAGACCGTATACTTAGTATTATTCTACGTTAGAAACTGGAAATTGATAGTCATGTTGTGACCATTATAGGTTGACAATTCTACGTACGGCGTATTCAGCTTAGCTTGTGGATTTTTCCGAAAAGGTATGTGAACTATCTCCTCTTCTAGCATGATTCCTTAAGATAAAGAAAGTATGTCCTACTCCTTAAATGATCCATTCCTTGGTTGTATTTGGATTGCCTAAAATAGAATTTGTTCTATGTACTTCCTTGATTGTACTTTGATGTTTAAATTGTAAGTTGTGCCTTAGTGAAGTTTGGATTCTTAAAAGTGAAAGTATTTTACTTAAAGTACATAGAGTCTTGAAAAGGAAGTGGCTTCCAAACCTTTTGGCTAGTGCCTTAGTTCCAAAACCTAAGGGTTGTTATAATGACTTTAGAGGAGTTAAAGGAGTGATTTACTTGAGGTTTAAAATTAGAAGGAACTTGTTTTCTAAATATTAAGAGACTTGAAGTATTTTGAAAGTTGAGAACTTGATTTGTAAGTATGTGATACTTGGTTTTAAAAGTATAAGTCTCTTGGTCATAAAAGGAATGGATATGTCTAAAACCATAAAGGGTTATAACGGCTTTATGGGAAGTTGGTTATAACGGCTTTATGGAAGGTTAAGAAAGTTGTCTATTTTGATTATTAGGCATAAGTTGCCTAGATTGTAAAAATTTGAAGTTACTTGATTTCAAGCTTTGAAATGAGTTTTCTAAAAGTGTAGTAACTTACTTTGAAAAATAGACACACCTTGATACTACGGGTGTTAGTATCTTGGGGTTTTACATAAAAAGGAGTCTTTTGAAAAGCATGTACGTACGTAGTACTTTGACTTGTTTAATTGAGAATTATTCTATGTGTTCCTTGATAAGTACTTTGGCTTGTTTAATTGAGAATTATTCTATAAGTGCCTTGAGTTTATAAAATGAAAGTCTATAGATTTTATGAACTTGCCTATGTGTGTGTGATAGCTTTTGAGTGCAAGTATTATGTTTTATTACGTTGCGCGACTCTCGGTTGGAGGGCCGCCTTGTTGTAAGTTTTCTTGAACGCATCGACGGTGATGTGGGATTCCACGGTATGCTTCCATTATTTGTGTTACTCGACACGCTTATACGATGTGGGATTCCGGCATGTGACCAGAGGCGGTTAGATTCGGATTTGTTTGTATTACCCTATGGTCATGCTTATACGATGTGGGATTCGGCACGCGACACGAGGATACTCGCCGGACATGCTTATACGATGTAGGATTCCGGCACGTGACCGAGGCGGGTTAGATTCGGTTGTTTGTATTACCCGTGGTCATGCTTATACGATGTGGGATTCGGCATGCCACCACGTGGGATATTGTTATTCCATGGATTAGCCCTCCATGAGATTTAGTGACGAGGATGGATCCGTAGTTAGCTGTACTTGCCCCGTCGGTCGACGCAGACGGCTCGTAGATGGCTTTCGATTTGCCCCGCTGCTATTGCACTTTGGTACGATAGGCTCCGAGATAACTGCGCACTTGCCCCGGTCATATCTCATGACGACAGGTTGGATCTGATAGTTAACTTTCGTACTTTCCCCCGTCAGTTGTTGACGCAGGTTGGATCTGGTAGTTGGCTTTCGTACTTGCCCCCGTCAGTTTTATGATACAGGTTGGATCTAGTGGTTCGTTTTCCGACTTGGCCCGTACAGTTTTTAGGACACAGGTGGGACTTGGTGTCACGAACCGATCCCGGCCCGTTACTGGTGCCTTACCCCGGGCACCGTAGTGATACAACATCAGAGAAAATCAGCGGAAATAAAAACTTAAACATGAAACAAGAGATATGATAATAAAACAGGCCAACCAAAAACGGTTGCCTTCTTGCATATATACGAAGTTGAATGCATACATCATTTACAACCCCGCCACAACAAGATCTGCACTCTAAGAATGTAACAACAACTATGACGGGACAGGGCCCCGCCATACCCCTGAATGTACAAGAACCTACAACTCAGGGAAACATACCAAAAGATAAGCCTCCGGAGAAACGGAGCTTCCCAATACGCTGAACTGTGATCCTATGAGCGAGGATCAACAACCGATGTACCTCTACCTGCGGCATGAACGTTGTTATACCCCGTGGTTCGGGCCTGGACCGCGGTCAGGGGTCTCAGCGCGCCGGGCGAAGGCGCGCGCGCCAAGTGATTGTAGGCCGCGCCGAAGTCGTGCCGCGCTCGAAAGTACCGGCGGGTCGCTGAAGTTTCAGGCCGCGCGCCGGGAAGCAGGCCGCGCGCAGAAGATCCGAGGGTCCGCAGGAGTTGCGCGCCGGGAAGGTGGCCGCGCCGAGGCGGAAATCAGCGGAAAAACTTAGGAAAAGTCGATTTATCTTTTGAAAGGGCTGAGTGGGGACAAGTGTCCCCATCTGATTTTTACATGCATTATATTGACCAAGTCTTAAAGACTTGGTCATTTGTCATCTCTCTCTTGAAAAACCTCTTCCTTCTCTAAATATTTCAAGCTCCTCCTTCTCTCTAAAAATCCAAGAGACAATCTAGCCTTAGGAAAAATCAAAAATTAAAAGACAAGAAGCTTGTGGTTAACTTGTGAAGGTGGTGGTGGTGGTATTCTTGGTAGAAAGGCTAGCAAATTGTTGGATAAATTTGGCTAAAGCTCTAAGGTAATGATTCTTCCTCTATTATTAGTTTATAGAGTTGCATGCTAAGAAGAAAATACTTATGGTGGTAAATAATGCTCTTAGAGTCATTGCAGATGCTAGAAATGTGGGTTGGATATGAAGGATTTGGCTAAAGAAATATTATGAGCATGTTGTAGCCTAAAAACCACTTTAGAATTGTTAAGTGTACTATTATAACTAATGGGGCAGAATTTTACACACCCAAGATTAGGTGTGTAATCCCCTTTGTGTTGGTTTGGTTGTTGGGCCTTAATGAGGCGTTTGAATGTTGAAAATCGGCCTTTGAAAAAGGTGGCAAAGTGAGTAGAAACAAAGGAAATGTTGCCCAATTTTCCTTAGGAATTGATAACTTGAATTTGGAAATTCTACATTGAAATTAGAGGTTAATAAACACACTATGGTTATTATAGGTTGACATATTACTTGCGGTAGTTGGACTTAGCAAGTGGATTAACCGAAAGAGGTATGTAGAGCTTTCCTATCTCTTGAGCATGAATAGTTGTATCTATGTAGTACGGTATACGTACAAGAATTGATAATCTACACTTGTTTTAAAGTATATGATACTTGTTTCATTTCAAAAGTATAAGTCCCTTGGATTGAGGGAAAATGTATTTGACAAAGGGATAACGCTAATATAATGGCTTTATGGGAAGTTGGTTATATTAGTTTTCTTGAAAGGTTCACAAGGAAAGGTTTACTCTAATTAAAACAAGTACGGGTAAAGGATTTGAAACTTAGAAAGGTGAATTGATTTTTAGGCATTGGTTGCCTAAGGTTTTAAAGGAAATGAAGTCACTTGATTTAGAAGCCTATTATATTTCTAAAAGGAAATGTGACTTGTCTTGAAAAGAAATCGTAACTTGATACTATGGTGAATAGTATCTTGGAATCTTTGTATAAAAAGAGTTTTTCTTAAAAAGTTAGAAGTACATGGTACTTGGGTTGAATTCCCGGATTTTCTATTGAAAGACATGTTAGTGCCTTAGGATACTAAAATGAGAGGATATATTAATAATGTTAATAAGAAGTTAGGGGATTTCTTAACTTGCTTATGATCGGTAGTGCTTATGTATGATATGATAGGCCGGTAGTGCTTATGTTGTGATATGATAGGCCGGTAGTGCTTATGTTGTGATATGATAGGCCGGTAGTGCTTATGTATGATATGATAGCCGGATGAGCTATGTTATATATTTGTATTATTACGGGGTAAACCCCGGGTTATTATCTATGCCATGGATTTGCTACCCATGATGCGAGTGCGCTTGCACTCATGCGGATCCGACCACGTGATCCATGCGGTGAAATAGTCCCACGCGAGTACGGCGATGGTACTCACGCGGGTCCACAGGATCCATGCGGTGAAATAGTCCCACGCGGGTGAAATAGTCCCACGACGGCGGATGACCTCACGCGGGTCCACAGACCTATGCGGGTGAAATAGTCCCGCGAGTAGGATTGCTTAATGATACTACGCGAGGTACCGCTTTGATCGTGAGCCTCCTATTTTTATGCTATAAGTTTTATACTCGTTACTCTCATTGTTAGTAAGACACGCAAGGAAATTGATTTTTATCTATGACTCACTATCTTTGACTTGTGATATTACTACAGTATTTTCCAGTTTTACATACTTGGTACGTTGTGTACTGACCCCCTTCCTCGGGGGCTGCGTTCATGCCGCAGGTAAGGGAAATCAGGTGGTAGATCCTCATTCCTAGGATCTTTTACTCAGGTGTCAGGAGCTCCATTTCTTCGGAAGCTCGACTTTTGGTATGGTTCTCCCTGGTGTTGTTGATATTTTGTACATTCAGGGGCATGACGGCCCCGTCCCGTCATAATATTACTCATTCTGTGAGGCTTGTAGTCTTGTCATAACTTGGGTTGTTAAAGGATATAGCTGTTCGGTTTTATGTACTTTTGGGGTAGCCATTTTGGGCTAGACTATTTATACCATTATGGTTGTTTTATTTTGAGTTTATATTCCGCTGGTTTTCTCTGATGTTGTGTCACAAGGGTGCCCGGGTCAAGGCACCGGTCACGGATCCGGGGTCGGGTCGTGACAAAAGTGGTATCAGAGCAGTTAATCCTCGGAAAGGGTCTACAGGCCGTATCTAGTAGAGTCTTGATTATCGGTGTGTTGTGCACCACATCTATAATCAGGAGGCTACAAGATATTTAGGATTGGTTTCCATTTCTTTCACTCTAAGATCGTGCAATAGAGCTGGGTTATAGGTTGAATTTCCTCTGACGTAAACTTTGTGTGTATCGCTTATGCCCACGCAGCGCGCACCGCGCCCGGCGGCAAGGCAGTGGAGGAACTACTAGTAGGCAATCGAGGGTTACGTGGCACGTGCCCGCCCTTACCGGATGAGGTGTTTCGACGGCGAAGTTCTACCACGCCGCCAACCCCATGAAGTCCGAGGCAGCAGCAGCTGCCATCGAGACCGCGTACCCGAGCCTCCACCCAGCCGAGGGCGCAGGATATGGGCTACAAGGAGATGGCCCGATTAGCCGTGATCGTGGGCTGCATACGGAGATAGCCGGAGATGCAGCTCCGGCTGCACCCGCAGTTCAACATAGAGCTGCTAGCTTGAGACTGAGGGACTTTTTGAGTTGCAGCCCACCAGAGTTTTACGGGTCAGGATCGAGGATGATCTCGCGAGTTTATCCGACGATTGCAGCGATCGCGAGGGTGATCGGGCCGAGACCGAGTCGGTGGTACTAGGTTCGTGATCGGCCGCGGACACCGCAGCTGATCAGTATGATTCATGGAACCGCCCCGGGAGCATGCGCTTCCGTTTGGGGACGAAGTTCTCGAGGCGCATTTGGCCATTTCTTGCCTCCGCAGATGAGAGGGCTCGGGCCGATAGATTTTTGACGCCGAGACGAATGGGCGACGGTCCGAATACAACATGGAGTTTGATTCATTGGCTAGGTATGTGCCCGCTTGGTAGCGTATATGGAGGACAGGTGCACCGCTATGTCACAGACTCGATGATCACTTGGCCGAGAGTTGCACGGGGTGGCTCTTCACCGGCATGGATATTGCCCGCATGCAGCACATGCACTGCGGTGTGAACGCAGGGCCGACGGATCGGCAGTATCGCAGGAGGCCGGGACAGCAGGTCTTCGTAGTTTTAGGGGTAGACAACCCCAGCAGCAGACCAGATTTGCACCACAGCCGGTCCAGAGCGCTCCTCCACCATCTTCGGGACGTACAGAGTATTCAGGAGCAGGACAGGGTTCCAGGGCTTCGGGTTTTCAGAGGGACCAGAGTTCCAGTCAGATGAGGCCCCCTATGCCTCGGTGTGGTCGATGTGGTGATTGCCATTATGGGGGGTGTCGTATTCCTCCAGGAGCTTGTTACTCTTGTGGCCAGCAGGGCCATTTGAAGAGAGATTGTCCGTCCAGAGGCGGCGGGAGTGCCATGGCTCAGCCGACAGGTTCAGTTGCTGGGTCTTCATCTTCAGTGGTTGGGCGCCCCGGAGGGCAGGGTGTTCACGGGCCAACAGGCCGCGGCAGGGGTCGTGGCAGGGGTTCCAGTTCCAGCGGTCCTCAGAACCGCATTTATGCTATGTCCAGCCGCCAGGACCAGGAGGCGTCACCTGATGTCGTCACAGGTACATTGTTGGTCTCTTGCTGTGATGTTTATGCTTTGATAGATCCGGGTTCTACCTTGTCCTATATATCTCCTCATATTGCTGGTAGAATAGGGATAGAGCCCGAGTCCATAGAATCCTTTGAGGTGGCTACGCCGGTAGGTGCTTCGGTGGTAGCTGAGCGGGTATATAAGGCTTGCCCAGTGACTATAGATGGTCGTCCGACTCTAGCCGACTTGATAGAGTTGGATATGACAGACTTCGATGTGATTATGGGTATGGATTGGCTAGCGTCTTGCTATGCCAATGTGGACTGCAGAGAGAGGTTAGTTCGGTTCCGGTTTCCTGGTGAGCCGGTTATCGAGTGGAAGGGGAATACTGCATCGCCGAGGGGTAGGTTTATTTCTTACCTCAAGGCTAGGAAGATGATACGGAAGGGGTATATTTACCATTTGGTTCGGGTATTCGATACTGAGGCTGAGATACCGGACCTTCAGTCAGTTCCGGTTGTTAGAGAGTTTCCAGACGTATTCCCAGACGAGCTTCCGGGTATCCCTCCTGAGAGGGAGATTGAGTTTTGCATCGATTTGGCGCCAGACACTCGACCGATATCTATTCCGCCATACAGGATGGCACCTGCCGAGTTGAAGGAATTGAAGGACCAGCTGAAAGATTTGCTGGAGAAAGGCTTTATCAGGCCAAGTGTTTCTCCCTGGGGAGCGCCGGTGTTATTTGTAAAGAAGAAGGATGGGACGCTGCGTATGTGTATTGATTACAGGCAGCTGAACAAGGTAACTATCAAGAACAGATATCCCCTCCCCAGGATTGACGATTTGTTTGACCAGTTGCAGGGTGCAAAGTGTTTTTCCAAGATAGACCTGCGTTCTGGTTATCATCAGGTGCGGGTTAGAGAGGCAGATATCCCGAAGACTGCATTCAGGACCCGGTATTGTTATAACCCGTATTTACAGAGTATGTACGTAGAAAAGTTTGGGCTTTAAAGTGGCTTGGCCGATTTATTTTGTTCACAACACCCGATTAGAGTCGTTTTTCGACGAAACGTTTCCACAGCTTTCGTAGGGAAAATTCCGGCTATGTCATTTTTATTTTTTGCGGATTTTTCCGAGAGACGAAACATTTTGGACCAACGAGAGGGCGACACTTGGCACCCCCTCATTGGTGGACTTGAGGCGTTATTGTGGCCGAATGGAATGGCTTTAGTTGGTAGGATATTTTGTGAGGGATTTGTGGAGTAGGGTCTAGGGGGCACTTGGGCATATCTTGACCTTACACTTGCCTACTACTTGGCATAATCTTGGCCATTGGTTGGCCTTGGCTTGTACTATAAATACCCCCCTTTGGAAGACTTCTTCATCCATTCCTAAAAATTCTCTAAGTGTTAAAATCCTCCCCCTCTCCTAGTAGTGTTCTCGTCCAACACCATTCCCCTCCCCCTTTGAGAAAATCCCTTGGCCGAAACCCCCCCCCCCCCTTGCCTAGTGGTTCTAGCCGAGAACCCCCTCCCCCCTAGCCTAGTTGTGCTAGTCGAAATACTACCCCCCTCTTGGTAGAAATACTCTCAAAAGTATTGTTGTAATGCCCAAATTACCTTAGCCGTATACCTTGTAGTATTCTAAGGTTATACTTATACTAAAAGCCCAGTTATACTATTATACTTCCGTCAACACAAAACCGAAACCCTAAGGAAAATCTCCATAGTTAGTTGGAGTAGTATGTAGGTTGGTTAGAACTTCAAGGGTAGTTTGGAGCGGGTCGAGCGCACGGAGTCGAGCTAAACGTTGCCGGGATCGACTTTATACTTGGATAATTATGGGCTTATCGAGGTAATTATCTTGTCCCCTATTGTAATTGGAAATTACATGTTGTTAGAATATATAGTTGAAGTATACTATATATAGAATCAACGTAGTTATCGCAATGTCTTTTGACTTAAGCCCGAATAATAAGAAACCTTTTCAAAGAAGAGTCGAATCAGAATTACATAGATCAGACATGAGACTTGTGTAGCATTACTGTATAGTAGAATTGTACACGTCCGGTTAGATGTATGAACCCCCCCCCCCCCTGGTTGGCTTGATAGCCGGCCTCGATAGAGGAGGAGATTTACGCGGTTGCGGGGGGGGAGTTGCTGCCGAATTCTCTGTAGAATGTTCTACGATAAGATCTAGATGTTAATAAGCGCCTTATGGCCTTATAGGTTGAAGTACTACGTATGGCGCGATCTACTTGGCTTAAGGAGTAGCTGACGGTTGGAAGAACTTGGAGCGTTTTGCTATTAGTCGATACTCGTCGCGAGGTATGTGAACCTCTTCCTATCTCTTCTAGCATGATATGTGTGTAACAATGTAGTACGGTAGACGTACATGTGTTAAATGTATTTGATTGGTCTAAAACATAAAGTGTTATAACGGCTTTATGGGAAGTTGGTTATAACAGCTTTATGTAGGTAAGAAAATACTTGTGGTTTTTAAAAGGTAACTGATTTGAACTATAACTGGTTGGTTATGTGATAATAAAGAACTTGAAGTATTTCAAAAGATTTTGAATCATTCGAAGAAGAAGTAATACTTGGTTTTTGAAAACTTAAGAGTTATACTAGCTTTATGGGAAGTTAGGTATAACGGCTTAAGAATGTTTTACTGATTTCGGAAATCAGAATGTGTATCGACAAACCACTGCAGCGTTAATAAAAGGAAATGTTTTGACAGATTAAGTATTATTAAAACCAGTAGAAACTTCCATTTGCATAGAAGCTAAGATGAGACAAGATGATATTTCCTAGATCATGGCTGATGTAATAAGGTTGTTATAAACAACAATATCCTACTCACATATAAGGCTTATGTTTCTCAGATGGTTTAAAAGAGAATTATATTCTTAAATGAATAAGACTATGAACTACGAAACCTTTCTAAAATAAGAAACGTGAACATTTGAAATTAGGCAAACTTGGACGTTTGGAAAATAATGTTGTTACTTGATTTTACAAAGGTAAGTGTTTTGATTTACTTCAAAAGATAATCACTCTATTTTCATATACTACTGTATTGTGTGGTTTTGTGAAAGCAACGTATCTTTAAAGAGTTAATGTATGAAGTACTTTGGGGATAAAAACCCGAACTTGCTGACAAATAGTAGAAAGTACCTTGTGTGTATAACTTGATTTGTGTTGGTTTTTGATAGCCTTGTAATACTTTCTTGTTGATTGATAAGTAAACATGCTAGGATGCTACGTGTGTTAGTATCTTGTGATGTTTGTGTAAAGGGTTTTTCCTTGTTTTGCTTGTGTTGTTTAAACGATAAGTCGTTATGTTAGTATTATTCATCACTCATCTCTTGAGATGATTAGGGTTAAGCCGCCTCCGACGCAGTGGTAGACTCAGCGGTCGATGGACCTATGATTCGAGAATACCTTATGCGGTCTCAGATGGCCTATGCGAATCGCGGAGTTCCGTGTTAGTATGCGCCTTTGTGGTCATGCGTCTATGTGGCCACGCGGACGGCGAGTCCAGACGCCGCCGGAGTAGCTACCCTCGATGCGGGAATACCTCACGCGGCCATCGAGTGGCCCACGCGAGCTACGGAAGTTCGTGGCTAGACGCGCACATTAGATACCGCGCGAGTGGCGGCTTTGATCATGTGACGGTCTAGACAGATCTCATGATACGCTTTATGACCTTGTTTGTACCGTGGTGTTATTAGTCGCTATGCCTTCGCATTTCTTACCCCGACGGTTTTATGATGACACAGTGGGACACGGTGTTCATGTACTTCTTGGTATGATTATATCATGCATCGCCATGAAGAAGGTATTCCACGCATGATTGATGTTGTGGCGTGAGACCCATTGTTATATTTGTGTGATGACTGAGGCGTGAGTCCCCGACTGACGTGGATCGCTATTTATCAGGAATCGTAGTTTGGTTGTCATACATGTCTCCCGCTTTATATAGACTACTATGATTTCATTTACGATTTTCGCCACATACTGTACTGCCAGATCGACTCCTTCGGGGCTGCGTTCATGCCGCAGGTGGTACACCGCCGTTGATCCTCGCTCTTAGTGGTCACATTCAGCTGGGAAGCTCCGTTTCCCGAGGCTTATCTTCGTATAGTCCCCTTGTTGTAGGTGCTACATTCAGGGTATGACGGCCCCGCCCCGCTGCTGTTGTCATATCATTCTTAGAGGTGCGTAGTAATCGCATGGGCGAGTGGTGGAAAGGGATGTAATCGCTCAAAATTGTTATTTATATATACCGACAGAACCGCTTTTGGTTACCGCCTTCTTATTTCACCGCCTTATTACATTGGTTTCATGTATTGTCTTTATGTTCCGCCGATTACTGATGTTGTATCACCAGGTGCCCGGTAAGGCACTACCACGCCCCGAACGGTCGTGACAGTATGGTATCATAGCGCTAATCCTCTGAAAGTGTCTACGCATCAGATCCAAGAGTCTTGATTATCGGTGTGTTGTGCACCACACCAATAATCGTGAGGCTATAGGATATTTAGGATTGGTTTCCATTCTTCTCATTCGAGATCGTGCCTTAGAGTCGTGTGATAAGTCGACCCTCTAACTTATTTCTTTCCTTACCGATATGCCTCCGCGTAGGCAAACCCGCCCAGTGAGGCAAGGCCGAGGAGCCGCGAGCAGTACTGAGGGTTACGAGGCACGCCCAATCTTTACCTAGGTAGTGCTTCATTCGGGGAGTTCTGCGACGTCACTAGCCCCAGCAGAGTTTAGCACGGCGGCAGCTCCATCGCGATATTTGAACCTTCGCCCACGGCCAGGAACGGTGAATTTAGATTGCAAGGCGCGACTCACATTAGCTATGGATTTGGCTACCAGAGAGTATACCGATATACCGCGAGTCTTGATGACTACCTAAGAGAGGGTTGTGCAAGAGTAATTCTTCAGTTAGGCTTGAGCATGGCCTGTGTACGGGCTTATGCGCAGCAGGCCGAGAAGCGCAGGTCGACGGGTTAACGGCGACAGGAAGGCGCCGAGAGCAGCAAGGTCCTTTAGTAACTTTCGAGGCGAGTCGCCTCACCAGCAGATTAGACATGCACCTCCACCAGTGCAGAATGGTCCTCCACGGGGTTCAGGACGTTCGGGGTGTGCAGGAGTTGGTCAGAGCTCCAGAGCTTCCGGTTCACGCACGTAGTTCCACCACCGGATTCGCTTTTTCCCGTTGTTCACAGGTGTGCACGCCATCCCGGGAATGTCGCTCAGAGTTGGTACTTGTTTTACCAATGCCGCCGCCGGCCATGTGTCGAAAGGATGTCCTAGTAGGAGGACTCACCTTCGTGATCGGTGGGTAGTTCGTCACCTCCTTAGCTGCGCCTACGGCAGTTTGATTAGAACGACTAAGGGAGCAAGCGAGAGATATAGATATATCCTTAACCCTCTAGAGAAAATGTAAGCCTTAGAGCATTATACGTGAAGACCTTAGAGGTAAGGCCATCTCGAGTAAAAGACATATGTTTATGTTTGACCCTTATAGGAGTGCATAGTGCACGTGAGCTATGTTTGTGGGATAAGTCCCTGAGTAGTGTGGAATGAAAGAGGGTAGTTGAGCTAAGAAGACCGCTAGGTTTTCGTAACGTGATTAGTGAGAGTTTTCCGTTTCGGGGAGCTAGTGTCTTGCGCGTTGCAGGGTCGGGTTGAGGCTATGCGGTCAACCCGCGCATGTACGTGGTGGGGTCGGGCTGGTGGTCCCGCCATGGTAGGTTATGAGGGTGTTAGGCCCAAGTTTAGTTAACCAGCGTACGAGTTCGTGGATGCATTCGACCAGTAGTCGGGCCGAGGAGGTCAGCCGTCTTGTCTTCTAGCAAAGACCGTTTACTCGGCAGTGTTGATTTATCAGAAAGGTTGTAAGGCTGCACGGGGTGCCTACCTTCACCTTATGACGCATGGAGTCCGTGGTATGATCGCTTTTGTTTCCGAAGTTTTACCAAGGTGGTTAAGAACTCAGTGAGTCTCAGACCGCGTTCGCCTCGGGCCGCGTGTGGATTTGCGTAGTTGTGGATTGTTGTCTCGTGGAGGAGTGTTTAAGCTACCATTTCGGTGTTCGGATGTCGCCTTATGAAGCCTTGTAGGGCGGATGTGTAAGTCGCCGGCCGATTGGTTCGATGTTGGCAAGATTCGGATAGTTGGTTCAGCTTGTTCCAGAGATCGTGGATAGGGTAAAGCTTGTCTAGAAGAGGTTCGGCAGCTCGTAGAAATCGTGACGGATAATCGGCGACGACGCCAGAGTTCGTGTTGACGGTCGGTCTTCTTGAAAGTACCAACCCGTTGGGTGTGATGAGTTTTGGAACAAGCGATGTAAATGTGGTAAGAGTTCGAGTGTACGACACCTCGTGGATCGACAGCCGGTACCATTTGTTGGGTCGCCGGAGTGACACTAGAACCTCGCGGCAACGTGACAAAAGTGGTATCACGACGAGTAAAGGGAGAAGCGAGCATGTATGACAAGCATAGATGGGATCATTTCTTTTGTAAGGAGAAGGTGCGAAGGAAGTATATTTTAGACCCCGGAGAGAGGTATGTTAGAGGTGTTTCCTCGTGGACTTGGATGGAGGTATTTGCGCGGGTGTTTCTGTGGCCATGTGTGGCAGGATTGTTCTCGTAAGTATAGTAGTGAAGACTATATCGCGGCGCTTGTTTTGAGACTTAGAAGGAACATTCGACGAATGTTTCTAAGGAGGAGAATGTTATACCGTATTTCCGCAGTATGCGTGGGGCGTGTGAGAAAGTTTGGGCTTTAAAGTGGCTTGGCGATTTATTTTGTTCACAACACCCGATTAGAGTCGTTTTTAAACGCTTTCCACGCTTTCGTAGGGAAAATTCCGCTATGTCATTTTTATTTTTTATGGATTTTTCCGAGAGGCGAACATTTTGGACCAACGAGGGCGACACTTGGCACCCCTCATTGGTGGACTTGAGGCGTTATTGTGGCGAATGGAATGGCTTTAGTTGGTAGGATATTTTGTGAGGGATTTGTGGAGTAGGGTCTAGGGGGCACTTGGGCATATCTTGACCTTACACTTGCCTACTACTTGGCATAATCTTGGCCATTGGTTGGCCTTGGCTTGTACTATAAATACCCCCCTTTGGAAGACTTCTTCATCCATTCCTAAAAATTCTCTAAGTGTTAAAATCCTCCCCCTCTCCTAGTAGTGTTCTCGTCCAACACCATTCCCCTCCCCCTTTGAGAAAATCCCTTGGCCGAAACCCCCCCTTGCCTAGTGGTTCTAGCCGAGAACCCCCTCCCCCCTAGCCTAGTTGTGCTAGTCGAAATACTACCCCCCTCTTGGTAGAAATACTCTCAAAAGTATTGTTGTAATGCCCAAATTACCTTAGCCGTATACCTTGTAGTATTCTAAGGTTATACTTATACTAAAAGCCCAGTTATACTATTATACTTCCCGTCAGTCACAAAACCGAAACCCTAAGGAAAATCTCCATAGTTAGTTGGAGTAGTATGTAGAAGTTGGTTAGAACTTCTAAGGGTAGTTTGGAGCGGGTTGGAGCGCACGGAGTTGGAGCTAAACGTTGCCCAGGATCGACTTTATACTTGGATAATTATGGGCTTATCGAGGTAATTATCTTGTCCCCCTATTGTAATTGGAAATTACATGTTGTTAGAATATATAGTTGAAGTATACTATATATAGAACTGAACGTAGTTATCGGCAATGTCTTTTGACTTAAGCCTGAATAATAAGAAACCTTTTCGAAAGAAGAGTACTGAACTGTAATTACATAGGACTGTATTACAGTAGACTTGTGTAGCATTACTGTGTAGTAGAATTGTACACGTCCGGTTAGATGTATGAACCCCCCCCTGGTTGGCTTGATAGCCGGCCTCGATAGAGGAGGAGATTTACGCGGTTGCGGGGGGGGGAGGTGCTGCCGAATTTTCTGTAGAATGTTCTACGATAAGATCTAGATGTTAATAAGCGCCTTGTGGCCTTATAGGTTGAAGTACTACGTATGGCGCGATCTACTTGGCTTAAGGAGTAGCCGACGGTTGGAAGAACTTGGAGCGTTTTGCTATTAGTCGATACTCGTCGCGAGGTATGTGAACCTCTTCCTATCTCTTCTAGCATGATATGTGTGTAACAATGTAGTACGGTAGACGTACATGTGTTAAATGTATTTGATTGGTCTAAAACATAAAGTGTTATAACGGCTTTATGGGAAGTTGGTTATAACAGCTTTATGTAGGTAAGAAAATACTTGTGGTTTTTAAAAGGTAACTGATTTGAACTATAACTGGCTGGTTATGTGATAATAAAGAACTTGAAGTATTTCAAAAGATTTTTGAATCATTCTGAAAGAAGAAGTAATACTTGGTTTTTGAAAACTTAAGAGTTATACTAGCTTTATGGGAAGTTAGGTATAACGGCTTAAGAATGTTTTACTGATTTCGGAAATCAGAATGTGTATCGACAAACCACTGCAGCGTTAATAAAAGGAAATGTTTTGACAGATTAAGTATTATTAAAACAAGTAGAAACTTCCATTTGCATAGAAGCTAAGATGAGACAAGATGATATTTCCTAGATCATGGCTGCTGTAATAAGGTTGTTATAAACAAGAATATCCTACTCACATATAAGGCTTATGTTTCTCAGATGGTTTAAAAGAGAATTATATTCTTAAATGAATAAGACTATGAACTACGAAACCTTTCTAAAATAAGAAACGTGAACATTTGAAATTAGGCAAACTTGGACGTTTGGAAAATAATGTTGTTACTTGATTTTACAAAGGTAAGTGTTTTGATTTACTTCAAAAGATAATCACTCTATTTTCATATACTACGGGTATTGTGTGGTTTTTGTGAAAGCAACGTATCTTTTAAAGAGTTAATGTATGAAGTACTTTGGGGATAAAAACCCGAACTTGCTGACAAATAGTAGAAAGTACCTTGTGTGTATAACTTGATTTGTGTTGGTTTGTGATAGCCTTGTAATACTTTCTTGTTGATTGATAAGTAAACATGCTAGGATGCTACGTGTGTTAGTATCTTGTGATGTTTGTGTAAAGGGGTTTTTCCCTTGTTTTGCTTGTGTTGTTTAAACGATAAGCTGTTATGTTAGTATTATTCATCACTCATCTCTTGAGATGATTCCGGGGGTTAAGCTGCCCTCCGATGCGGGGTAGACTCAGGCGGGTCGATGGACCTATGATTCGAGAATACCTTATGCGGGTCTCAGATGGCCTGGCGGAATCGCGGGAGTTCAGTTAGTATGCGGCCTTTGTGGTCATGCGGTCTACGTGGCTGCGGACGGCGAGTCCAGACGCCGCGGAGTAGCTACCCTCGATGCGGGAATACCTCATGCGGGCCATCGAGTGGCCCACGCGAGCTACGGAAGTTCGGGGCTAGACGCGCACATTAGATACTGCGGGCGAGTGGCCAGCTTTGATCATGTGACGGTCTAGACAGATCTCATGATACAGTTTATGACCTTGTTTGTACTGTGGGTGTTAGTAGTCGGCTATGCCTTCGTACTTACCCCGTACGGTTTTATGATGACACAGGTGGGACCTGGTGTTCATGTGTACTTCTTGGTATGATTATATCATAGACTGCCGGCAGTGAAGAAGGTATTCCACGGGCATGATTGATGTTGTGGGCGTGAGACCCATTGTTATATTTGTGTGATGACTTGAGGGCGTGAGTCCCTGACTTGACGTGACTGCTTATTTATTGTGAACTGTAGTTTGGTTGTCATACATGTCTCCTGCTTTATATAGACTACTATGATTTCATTTACTGATTTTCGCCACATACTTGGTACTCCAGATCGACCTCCTCGGGCCGTTCATGCCGCAGGCGGTACACCGCCGTTGATCCTCGCCTGTGGTCACAGTCGTTTGAAGCTCCGTTCCGAGGCTTATTCGTATAGTCCCCTTGTTGTAGGTGCTACATTCGTGGTATGACGGCCCCGCCCCGTCGTTGTTGTCATATCATTCTTAGAGGTCAGTAGTAATCGCGGGCGAGTGGTGGAAAGGATGTAATCGTCAAAATTGTTATTTATATATACCGACGAACTGCTTTTGGTTAGCCTGTCTTTCTTATTTCACCGCCTTATTACATTGGTTTCATGTATTGTCTTTATGTTTCACGATTACTGATGTTGTATCACTAGGGTGCCCGGTAAGGCACGATCCACGCCCCGAACGGTCGTGATGTGGTATCATAGCGATTAATCCTCTGAAAGTGTCTACGCATCGTATCGATGAGAGTCTTGATTATCGTGTGTTGTGCACCACACCAATAATCGTGAGGCTATAGGATATTTAGGATTGGTTTCCATTCTTCTCATTCCGAGATCGTGCCTTAGAGTCAGGTGATAAGTTGGACCTCTAACTTATTTCTTTCCTTACCGATATGCCTCGCGTAGGCAAACCCGCCGAGGGCAAGGCACCGGAGGAGCTGCGAGTAGAGTCAGAGGGTTACGAGGCACGCCCAATCTTTACCTAGGGTAGTGCTTCATTCGGGAGTTCTGCGACGTCACTAGCCCCAGCAGAGTTTAGCACGGCGCAGCTCCTACCGCGATATTTGAACCTTCGCCCACGGCCGAACGATGAATTTAGATTGCAAGAAGGCGACACATTAGCTATGGATTTGGCTACCAGAGTATACCGATATACCGCGAGTCTTGATGACTACCTAAGAGAGGTTGTGCAAGAGTAATTCTTCGCTAGGCTTGAGCATGGCCACGTACGGGCTTATGCGCAGCAGTCGGTAGCGTAGGTCGACGGGTTAACGGCGACGAAGGTAAGGCCGAGCAAAGAAGGTCCTTTAGTAACTTTCGAGGCGAGTCGCCTCACCAAAGATTAGACATGCACCTTCACCGCAGCGTAATGGTCCTCCACGGGTTCGTGACGCTCGGTGTGCAGGAGTTGGTCGAGCCCGAGCTTCCGCTCACGCCACACGTAGGTTCCAAACGGATTCGCTTTTTCCCTGTTCACAGGGTGACGACGCCATCCCGGGAATGTCGTCTTGTAGTTGGTACTTGTTTTACCAGCCGCCGTGGGCCATGCGTGTCGAAGGATGTCCTAGTAGAGAGGACTCACCTTCGTGATCGGTGGGTAGTTCGTCACCTCCTTAGCTATGCGCCTCACGGGCGTTTGATTAGAACGACTAAGGGAGTGAAGCAAGAGATATAGATATATCCTTAACCCTCTAGAGAAAATGTAAGCCTTAGAGCATTATACGTGAAGACCTTGTGAGGTAAGGCCATCTCGAGTAAAGACATATGTTTATGTTTGACCCTTATAGGAGTGCATAGTGCACGTGAGCTATGTTTGTGGGATAAGTCCCTGAGTAGTGTGGAATGAAAGAGGGTAGTTGAGCTAAGAAGACCGCTAGGTTTTCGTAACGTGATTAGTGAGAGTTTTCTGTTCGGGAGCTAGTGTCTTCGCGTTGCGGTCGGGTTGAGGCCATGTTGCGGGTCAACCCGCGCATGTATGGTGGTGGGTCGGGCTGGTGGTCCCGCCGTGGTAGGGTTATGAGGGTGTTAGGCCCAAGTTTAGTTAACCAAACAGACGAAGTTCGTGGATGCATTCGACCAGAGTCGCCGGCGAGGTCACCGCCTTGTCTTCTAGCAAAGACCGTTTACTCGGCGTTGTTGATTTATCGTAAAGGTTGTAAGGCTGCACGGGTGCCTACCTTCACCTTATGATGCATAAAGGAGTCCGAGTATGACCGCTTTTGTTTGGAAGTTTTACCAAGCAGGTTAAGAACTCAGTGAGTCTCGACCGCATTCGCCCTCGCCGCGCGTGTGATTTCGCGGTAGTTGTGGGATTGTTGTCTCGTGGAGGAGTGTTTAAGCTACCATTTCGGTGTTCGGATGTCGCCTTATGAAGCCTTGTAGAGGCGGATGTAAGTCGCCGGCCGATTGGTTCGATGTTGGCAAGATTCGGATAGTTGGTTCGTGCTTGTTCCGCAGATGGATAGGGTAAAGCTTGTCTGTAAGAGGTTCGGCAGCTGCAGAAATCGTGACGGATAATCGGCGACGACGCCAGAGTTCGTGTTGACGGTCGGTCTTCTTGAAAGTACCAACCCGGTTGGGTGTGATGAGTTTTGGAAATCAAGCGATCGTAAATGTGGTAAGAGTTCGAGTGTACGATACTCGGATCGACGCAGCCCGGCACCATTTGTTGGGTCGCCGAGTGACACTAGAACCTCGCGCAACGTGACAAAAGTGGTATCACGACGAGTAAAGGGAGAAGCGAGCATGTATGACAAGCATAGATGGGATCATTTCTTTTGTAAGGAGGTGCGGCGAAGTATATTTTAGACCCCGGAGAGGTATGTTAGAGGTGTTTCCTCGTGGACTTGGATGGAGGTATTTGCGCGGTGTTTCGTGGGCTACGTGGCGTGATTGTTCTCGTAAGTATAGTAGTGAAGACTATCTTGCGCCGCTTGTTTTGAGACTTAGAAGGAACATTCGACGAATGTTTCTGAGGGAGAATGTTATACCTCGTATTTCCGCAGTATGTGCGTGGGGCGTGCGTGAAAGGTTTGGGCTTTAAAGTGGCTTGGCGATTTATTTTGTTCACAACACCCGATTAGAGTCGTTTTTGACTAAACGTTTCCAGCTTTCGTAGGAAAATTCCGCTATGTCATTTTTATTTTGTGCGGATTTTTCCGAGAGACGAAACATTTTGGACCAACGAGAGGGCGTCACTTGGCACCCGCTCATTGGTGGAATTGAGGCGTTATTGTGGCCGAATGGAATGGCTTTAGTTGGTAGGATATTTTGTGAGGATTTGTGAGTAGGGTCAGGGGCACTGGGCATATCTTGACCTTACACTTGCCTACTACTTGGCATAATCTTGGCCATGGTTGGCCTTGGCTTGTACTATAAATACCCCCCTTTGGAAGACTTCTTCATCAATTCCTAAAAATTCTCTAAGTGTTAAAATCCTCCCCCTCTCCTAGTAGTGTTCTCGTCCAACACCATTCCTCCCTTTGAGAAAATCCCTTGGCCGAAACCCCCCCTTGCCTAGTGGTTCTAGCCGAGAACCCCCTCCCCCTAGCCTAGTTGTGCTAGTCGAAATACTACCCCCTCTTGGTAGAAATACTCTCAAAAGTATTGTTGTAATGCCCAAATTACCTTAGCCGTATACCTTGTAGTATTCTAAGGTTATACTTATACTAAAAGCCCGATTATACTATTATACTTCCCAAATACAAAACCGAAACCCTAAGGAAAATCTCCATAGTTAGTTGGAGTAGTATGTAGAAGTTGGTTAGAACTTCTAAGGGTAGTTTGGAGCGGGTTGAGCGCGGAGTTCGAGCTAAACGCTGCCCAGATCGACTTTATACTTGGATAATTATGGGCTTATCGAGGTAATTATCTTGTCCCCTATTGTAATTGGAAATTACATGTTGTTAGAATATATAGTTGAAGTATACTATATATAGAATCAACGTAGTTATCGGCAATGTCTTTTGACTTAAGCTCAATAATAAGAAACATTTTCGAAAGAAGAGTATCGAATCAGAATTACATAGATCAGACATGAGACTTGTGTAGCATTCTTGTATAGTAGAATTGTACACGTCCGGTTAGATGTATGAACCCCTCGGTTGGCTTGATAGCTACCGATAGAGGAGAGATTTACGCGTTGCGTGGGGAGGTCGCCAATTCTGTAGAATGTTCTACGATAAGATCTAGATGTTAATAAGCGCCTTATGGCCTTATAGGTTGAAGTACTACGTATGGCGCGATCTACTTGGCTTAAGGAGTAGCTGACGGTTGGAAGAACTTGGAGCGTTTTGCTATTAGTCGATACTCGTCGCGAGGTATGTGAACCTCTTCCTATCTCTTCTAGCATGATATGTATGTAACAATGTAGTACGAGACGCATAGGTGTTAAATGTATTTGATTGGTCTAAAACATAAAGTGTTATAACGGCTTTATGGGAAGTTGGTTATAACAACTTTATGTAGGTAAGAAAATACTTGTGGTTTTTAAAAGGTAACTGATTTGAACTATAACTGGCTGGTTATGTGATAATAAAGAACTTGAAGTATTTCAAAAGATTTTTGAATCATTTTGAAAGAAGAAGTAATACTTGGTTTTTTGAAAACTTAAGAGTTATACTAGCTTTATGGGAAGTTAGGTATAACGGCTTAAGAATGTTTTACTGATTTCGGAAATCAGAATGTGTATCGACAAACCACTGCAGCGTTAATAAAAGGAAATGTTTTGACAGATTAAGTATTATTAAAACCAGTAGAAACTTCCATTTGCATAGAAGCTAAGATGAGACAAAATGATATTTCCTAGATCATGGCTGCTGTAATAAGGTTGTTATAAACAAGAATATCCTACTCACATATAAGGCTTATGTTTCTCAGATGGTTTAAAAGAGAATTATATTCTTAAATGAATAAGACTATGAACTACGAAACCTTTCTAAAATAAGAAACGTGAACATTTGAAATTAGGCAAACTTGGACGTTTGGAAAATAATGTTGTTACTTGATTTTACAAAGGTAAGTGTTTTGATTTACTTCAAAAGATAATCACTCTATTTTCATATACTACGGGTATTGTGTGGTTTTTGTGAAAGCAACGTATCTTTTAAAGAGTTAATGTATGAAGTACTTTGGGGATAAAACCCAACTCACGACAGATAGTAGAAAGTACCTTGTGTGTATAACTTGATTTGTGTTGGTTTGTGATAGCCTTGTAATACTTTCTTGTTGATTGATAAGTAAACATGCTAGGATGCTACGTGTGTTAGTATCTTGTGATGTTTGTGTAAAGGGGTTTTTCCCTTGTTTTGCTTGTGTTGTTTAAACGATAAGCTGTTATGTTAGTATTATTCATCACTCATCTCTTGAGATGATTCCGGGTTGTCGCCTCCGACGCGTGGTAGACTCAAAGTGGTCGATGGACCTATGATTCGAGAATACCTTATGCGGTCTCAGATGGCCTATGCGCGAATCGCGGAGTTCCGTGTTAGTATGCGCCTTTGTGGTCATGCGGTCTATGTGGCCGCGGACGGCGAGTCCAGACGCCGCCGCGAGTAGCTACCCTCGATGCGCGGAATACCTCATGCGGGCCATCGAGTGGCCCATGCGAGCTACGGAAGTTCCGGGCTAGACGCGCACATTAGATATCGCGCGAAGTGGCGGCTTTGATCATGTGACGGCCAGACAGATCTCATGATACGCTTTATGACCTTGTTTGTACCGTGGGTGTTAGTAGTCGGCTATGCCTTCGCACTTACCAGACGGTTTTATGATGACACAGTGGGACTCGTGTTCATGTGTACTTCTTGGTATGATTATATCATGATCGCCAGCGAAGAAGGTATTCCACGCATGATTGATGTTGTGGCGTGAGACCCATTGTTATATTTGAGTGATGACTTGAGGCGTGAGTCCTCGACTTGACATGATCGCTTATTTATCAGGAATCGTAGTTTGGTTGTCATACATGTCTCCCGCTTTATATAGACTACTATGATTTCATTTACGATTTTCGCCACATACTTGGTACTGTTGTGCGACCTTCGGGGCTGCGTTCATGCCGCAGTGGGTACACCCGATCGTTGATCCTCGCCTAGGGTCACAGCGTTGGGAAGCTCCGTTCCTCCGAGGCTTATTCGTATAGTCCCCGTTGTCAGAGGTGCTACATTCAGGGTATGACGGCCCTGTCCCGTCGTTGTTGTCATATCATTCTTAGAGGTCTGTAGTACTGTTATGGGCAGAGTGGTGGAAAGGGATGTAACTGTTCAAAATTGTTATTTATATATACTGACGGTAACCGTTTTTGGTTAGCCTGTCTTCTTATTTCACTGTCTTATTACATTGGTTTCATGTATTGTCTTTATGTTCCGCTGACACTGATGTTGTATCACCAGGGTGCCCGGTAAGGCACGACCACGCCCCGAACGGTCGTGATGTATGGGCACTATGAGTTCGTGGTGATGTCTTTCGGCCGACCAACGCCCCAAAGAAGATTCATGGATTTGATGAATGCGTGTTCGTGCCATTCTGGATATGTTCGTTATAGTGTTTATCGATGATATCTTGGTGTATTAGCGCACGATCGAGCATACAGATCATTTGGCGACGGTATTGGAGTCCTCGTGGACCGGCATTGTATGCCAAGTTCCTAAACGCGAGTTTTGGCCGGCTTCATGGCTTTCGGGGCATGTTATCTGGCCGATGGTATTCGTTGATACAACTAAGATCGAGGCAGCCAAGACTTGCCCGCACTCCACTACACCGACGAGTGCGCAGCTTTGGGCCTTGCGTTATTATCGGAGGTTTGTAGAGAAATTTGCTTCCATTTCAAAGATTTTGACTAAGCCGACTCGTATGCGCTATGTTCCTGGACTGATACTTGTGAGAAAGTTACCATTGCTAAGCGAGAGGTTGACGACCGCCCCAGCTTCTTACTCTTCCGTAAGGTTTAGATGGATATGTGGTTTATTGTGACGCGTGTGTCGGGCTTGCGCGTGCGACGCAAAGACGGCAAGGTTATAACTTATGCATCTCGACAATGGAAGCATGAGAAGAACTATCCCACACATGACTGAGTCGCAAAGTGATTCATGCCTCAAGATCCTGAGACATTATTTATATGGAGTTCATGTGGACATTTACACGCACCACAAAAGTCTCCGCACATCTTCACCAGAGGAGCTAAACTTGCAGAGACGGTGGTGGAGCTACTTGGATTACGATGTTGATATTCGCATCACCCGCGAAGGCCAATGTAGTTGCAGATGCCCTTAGTCGCAGATCGATGGGTAGTCTGTCTGTTGTTCAGCCAGAGAAAAGGGATATGGTCCGAGAGTTACATCATGTTACGCCCCGTAGTTCCAATGTATGTATATGAGGACGTACGTACGTAAATACGACATTAAAATTGGAAAGGAAGAAAGATGTGATTTTTCGACGGAAAAGTTTCCGAAGTTTGAGAAGGAAAACTGTTCGTTAATGGGAATTGGAGTCCCCGATTTGGTCTTCGGTCTGTTGGGACTATTTGAGAATTATGGAATTTTATTTCCGAATTGGTCACGTGGGCCCACTGAGAATTTACGGTTTTGTGGGGCCCACTTTATTTTCGGATTTTTGGCATTGCGGATATTTTCTGAATATGAAATATTTTGGACAATTAGGGGGGCGACACGTGTCACCCCCGTGTGTCCATGTTGGCCGAATTGGAGAAGGCCAAGTGGGACGTTTTTAGGTGGACAAGTGGCCCATTTTTGTGGTGGCCACTTGTCCCATTTTTGTGGTAGCCAAATGGTTGGCCAACTACCCACACACATGTACCCCATCCTCACCACACACTTGCCTAGATCTTGGCCATTGATTTTCCTATAAATACCCCATTGTTTCAAGACTTATTTCATCCACACTTTGAGATTCTAAGTCACAAAATACTCCCTTTGTTGAGGTTCTCGCCCTACTCTCCCCTTGGTGTAGGAAAATTCTTCAAGTGTTGATATAGTCCCAAATACCTTAGCCTAGTATCCCTAGTTGTATTCCAAGTTATTTCAATACTAGGAGCAGAAAATTCTACTTTATTCCTTTAGTCGCAAAAACGAAGCTCCTAGAAAAATCTTCATAGCTTAGATGAAGTGTTAAGAGAAGTTATTTGGAAACTTCTAAGGGTTGCTTGGAGCGGGTTGGAGCGTCAGAATTGGAGCTAAACGTTGCTCGTGATCGACTTATAATCTTGGATAATTTTGGGCTTATCGAGGTAATGATCTATGTCCCCTATCAGAATTGGAAATTACATGTCAGTAGTAGTTCATCATTGAGTATAAGATATATTGGAAGTATAATTATAAGGAATTGAACTGTATTTACATTGGACTGTATTTGCAGTAGACTTGTAGTATTATTGTGGAGTAGAATTGTACACGTCCGGTTAGACGTGTAACCCCCCCTGGAATTGTTGGTTTGGTAGCAGCCTCGCTTCGGCGAGGAGTTTTATGTGGTCATGGGAGGTGCTGCTGAATTTTCCGTAGAATAAGGAATCTTGTATCTAGAATTATTCTACGAAGAGAGCTAGAGGTTGATAGACGTTTTGTGGCCTTTATAGGTTGAAGTACTACGAGTAACGTATTCTACTGAAGGGTGGAAAAGGCGAGCAAGGTTAGAGTACTTTGAGCGCTTTGCTAATTGTCGATAATCGTCGCGAGGTATGTGAACCTCTTCCTATCCTTTCTAGCATGATATTTGTGAAATATATTTAGTGCGGTAGACGCATGTGTTTAAAGGAAGTTGATTTTCCTTTGTGTCCTTGACTTGATTCCAAAGTTAAGTGACTTGTTATGAAACATTAAGGACTTGAATTATGTTAAAAGTTGTAAAATCTCACTCATGATTAATGGGTGTGTGGTCTTTTAAAGAATAAAGTTATCTTGATTTCGAAAATAAGAATGGTTTTATCATTGGATTTAAAATGATAACTTGACTTATAAACAACTTGATTTTGGGAAAGGAGAAGTAATTTGATTTAAAGGTATAGGTTACTTGTTTTTAAAAGAGTAAGACACTTGGTTTAAAAAGTATATTGCTACTTGACTTTTAAAGGAGAAGTTCCTTTGTTTTAAAAGAAGGTATGGAAATTGTTTTGGTTTTACTTTGATGTCTTTTGACTTGAGTTTAAATAATAAGAATCCGAAGTATTTCAAAAGAGTTATTAACCATTTTTGAAAGAAAAGAAATACTTGGTTTTAAAAGCTTAAGTGTTATACTAGCTTTACGGAAGTTAGGTATAACGACTTAAGGAAGATAGAAGGAACGGTTTACTTATTTTTTTTTATGAAAGTCTTGTATTGATTCTGGAAAGTGTAGTAAGATGGTTTGATAAGTAGACATGTTAGGATGCTACGTGTGTTGTCTTGTGATGTTTGTATAAAGGGTTTCCTTGTCAGGCTTATGTTGTTTAACGATAAGTCGCTATGTTAGTATTATATCACTCACCTCTTGACATGATTCCGTTGTCGCCTCCGACGCGGGTAGACTCAGTGTCCTGTGACCTATGATTCGAGAATACCTCATGCGGGTTTGTGTGACCTATGCGAGCTACGAGTTCCGTGTTAGTGCGCGCCTTTATGGTCACGCGGTCTATGTGGCCACGCGGATCGCGAGTCCGGACGCCGCCGGGAGAGCTACCCTCGATGCGGGAATACCTCATGCGGGCCATCTGAGTGGCTTATGCGAGTCGCGGAAGTTCCAGGACTAGACGCGCACATTAGATATCGCGCGTGGCCGCCTTCGATCATGTGGCGGTCTAGACAAATCTCATGATACGCTTTATGACCTTGTTGGTACTGTGGTTTTAGTAGCCTGGCTATGCCTTCATACTTACCCCAGACGGTTTTATTATGACACGTGTAGGACCCGTGTTCATGTGTATTCCTTGGTTCTTTTATATCATACACCGCCAGCGGAGGAAGATATTCCACGGGCATGATTGATGTTGTGGCGCGAGACCCATAGTTGTATTTGAGTGATGACTTTGAGGCGTGAGTCCCCGACTTGACATGATCGCTTATTTATCAGGAATCGTAGTTTGGTTATCATACATGTCTCCCGCTTTATATAGACTACTATGATTTCATTTACGATTTTCGGGCCACATACTTGGTACCGTTGTAATCGACCTCCTTCGGGGCCGCTCATGCCGCAGTGTAGGTACACCGATGTTGATCCTCGCCTAGGTCACGCTCAGCTGGGAAGCTCCGCTTCTCCGAGGCTTATCACGTATAGTCCTGCCGCTGTAAGTGCTTACATTCAGTGGTACGGCGGCCCCGTCCCGCCATTGTTGTCATATCATTCTTAGAGGTCCAGAGCATCGCTGGCGTAATTGTAAAAAGGGATGTAATCGTTTAGTTGTTATATATTTATGCCTAAGGCAACTTTTCTCGATAACTGCTTTACACTTCACTTTATTCATGTCTTGTTTTATATTCCATTGACACTGGATGTATGGCTACTGGGTGCCCGGTAAGGCACTAACACGCCCGGTTCGGTCCCGACAAAAGTGGTATCGAGCGCTAATCCTCTGAAAGTGTCTACTGCACCGTATCTAGTAGTCTTGATTATCGGTGTGTTGTGCACCACACCTATAATCGTGAGGTCGCAGGATATTTAGGATTAGTTTCCATTCTTCTCACTCGAGATCGTGCCTTAGAGCCGCGGTTATAAGTTGGACTCCTCCGACGTATTCTTTTCACCCGTTATGCCTCTACGCAAGGCAACCAGAGCCTGAGCGGCAAGGCGCAGAGGAGCCGCGAGTAGAGCACGAAGGTTACCGTGGCACGCCCATTCATTATCCGAGACAACGCTCATTCGGGAGTTCGCGACGCCGCTAGCCCTGTGATAGTTTATAGCAAGAGCGTGAGCTAATGAGACCACGATACCGAGCCTCTAGTCCCACGGCCAGAACAAAGGATATGAGTTACAAGGAGACGACCCGCCATTACCTAGCTAGTCCGTGGCCGAATGAGGACGACGGAGCCGGTGGTTCCGATACAGCATCGTGAGTTCACCCTAGATCCGATAGTTTCGAGGCATCGGCTTTTGAGTCATACCACCCGAAGTTCTATGGATTGAGGACCGAGGAAGATCGTCGAGTTTATTCGATTCTGCGGATCATGAAAGTGATCGAGACCTCGAGACATTTCTTACACTTTTTGCCCTCGCCACGGCGAGAGCTCGGCAGATAGATTTATGAGGTTGAGGCGAACGCGAACGGTTCGAATACAGATAGAGTTTGACTTATCGCTCGTTATGTCCCCGCTTTAGTGGCGTATACTGGAGGATAGAGTGCACCGATATGTCACAGACGACGATTATCTAGCGAGAGTTGTACAAGAGTAGCTCTTCATGACATGGACATTGCCCGCGCATATGCTTACACGCAGCATCGAGGAACGTAGAGATCGACGGACTAACCAAGATCAGCGAAGAGGCCGTAATAGCGAGGTCCTTTGGTAATTTTCGAGGCGGACCTTCTCAAGCCAGATCAGTTATGCGCCCGCCAAGACTGAGTGGTCCTCCGCTGCACTTCGTGACGTTCGGGTATTTAGAGTTGGTCGAACTCCGTGGTTTCTCGTTCACAGATTTATATAGGTTCCACCACCAAATTCGCTTTTCTCTATGTTCTATGTGGTAAACGCCATCCCAGAAATGTCGCTTTTTACTAACGCTTGTTTTACCAAAGGGCCGCCGTGACACGCGAGGAGAGAATGTCCTAGTAGAGGGATACAGTGGGATGACTTAGCCTACCAGTCGGGCCATGGATTCAAGTGGTTCAGAGGAAGGGGTGTTAGCAGAGAGGTCACCCCCACCTCGATGTGGCCATTGTGGTAAGTGACATCGCGAGAGTGTCGCACTTCTTCGACAACTTGTTTTGCTCTCACACAGGCCATCTTGCGAGAAATTGTCCGAACAGATGTGGCGCGGATGTAGAGACTCAGCCTTCAGGATCAGTGGCTAATTCATCATCTTCCCTAGCTATGCGCCCAGGGTGATTGATTAGAACGACAGCAGTGAAAGCAGACGCAGTATATCCTTAACCCTCTGAGATTTGTATGTGTGATAAGATGAGTATACCTTAAGTGTTATGTTCGATAGCATTGTGTTAATTGTGATTAGAAAACATGGGTAGTTGTAAAGGGTAAGTCTGGGACGAGAAAACGGGAGCCTTAGAATTTATAATACTGGGACCTTGGATGCAAGCGCCGTCACGAGTGGATGATTTTATGGTTGGTCTTTGTCAAGTACTCGGTATACGGTGTATTTATGGGATAATTCCATGGGTAGTGTGAGATGAAAGTGGTAGCTTTCATGACGTGAATTGGTAAGATTGTTCCGGATCGGAACGAGTTTAGTACGGTGGGCCGGTTGAGGCCATATCGCGAGTCAACCCGCACCGGAAAGTGGTGAGGTCATTGAGGTGGTCCCGCTAGATGATAGGTCCCGAGGGTGTTAGGCCCAAGTTTAGTTAACCATCGTGCGAGTTCGTGGGAAGCGTTCGACCGAGGTCGCCGATGAGGTCACCATCTTGTCTTTCGCCAGACCGCTACTCCGGCAGGTTATGCGAGATGTTATATCGGGAAGGTTGTAGGTTGCACGAGGTGCCTACTTTCACCTTATGACAGAAAGGGAGCCTAGTTTACTACCGCTTTTCTCGAGGTTTTACCAGCAGGTTAGAACTCGGTGAGTCTTAGTATCGCATTCGCCTCGCCGTTGTTTGGATTTCGCGGTACCGCGAGGATTGTTGCCTCGCTGGCGGAGTGTTTTATAGCTACCATTTCAAGATTCGGATATTGCCTTACGACGCCTTGTAGGGCGGAAATGTAAGTTGCCGGCCGATTGGTTCGATGTTGGCAAAGTTCGATAGTTGGTTCATACTTGTTTCGACAGATGTGGATAAGGTGAAGCTTATCCGTAAGAGATTTTGGCACTCAGTGTCAATGTAAGTCGCGGATAATCGGCGATTTACACTTAGAGTTCGTGTTGACGGTGGGCCTTCAAGGTACCACCGGAAAGGGTATGACGAGATTTGGAACCGGAGCAAGAGCGTAAATGTGGTAAGTCAGAGAAAGAGTTCGAGTGTGCACGGTACGACAGTAAGGGAAGAACCGGCATGTGTTAAGAACATAGTTGTGATCATTTCGTATGTAAAGTGAAGGTGCGAAGAGAGTATCTTTTAGCCCTTGGGTGGGAGTTTTTGTGATGTTAGAGGTGATTCCTCGTGGACTTTGATGTAAGTATTTGCGCTGGTGTTTTCTGGCGCTACGTGGCATTTGCAAACCGGTTAAGCTATGAGGAACTTGATCGTTATCTGCTTGAAGGAACATTCGGACGAATGTTTCTGAGGGGAGAATGTTACACCCGTAGTTCCAATGTATGTATATGAGGACGTGCGACGTAAATACGACATTAAAATTGGAAAGGAAGAAAGATGTGATTTTTCGACTAAAAGTTTCCAATTTTGAGAAGGAAAAATGTTCGTTAACGGGAATTGGATTCCCGTGATTTGGTATTCGGACTTTTTGGAATATTTGAGAATTATGGAATTTTATTTCCGAATTGGTCACGTGGGCCCACTGAGAATTTACGCTTTGTGGGGCCCACTTTATTTTCGGATTTTTGGCATTGCGGATATTTTCTAAGATGAAATATTTTGGGCGAGTAGGGGGCGACACGTGTCACCCCGCAGGTGTCCATGTTGGCCGAATGGAGAAGGCCAGTGGGACGCTTTAGCGACAAGTGGCCCATTTTGGTGGCCACTTGTCCCATTTTTGTGGTAGCCAAATGGTTGGCCAACTACCCACACACATGTACCCCATCCTCACCACACACTTGCCTAGATCTTGGCCATTGATTTTCCTATAAATACCCCATTTTTTCAAGACTTATTTCATCCACACTTTGAGATTCTAAGTCACAAAATACTCCCTTTGTTGAGGTTCTCGCCCTACTCTCCCTTGGTGTAGGAAAAATTCTTCAAGTGTTGATATAGTCCCAAATACCTTAGCCTAGTATCCCTAGTTGTATTCCAAGTTATTTCAATACTAGAGTCTAAAATTCTACTTTATTCCTTTAGTCGCAAAAACGGCTCTAGAAAAATCTTCATAGCTTAGATGAAGTGTTAAGAGAAGTTATTTGGAAACTTCTAAGGGTTGCTTGGAGCGGTTGAGCGTCGAATGGAGCTAAACATTGCTCAGATCGACTTATAATCTTGGATAATTTTGGGCTTATCGAGGTAATGATCTATGTCCCTATTGTAATTGGAAATTACATGTTGTAGTAGTTAATCATCGAGTATAAGATATATTGGAAGTATAATTATAAGGAATTGAATCGTATTTACATTGACCGTATTTGCAGTAGACTTGTAGTATTATTGTGGAGTAGAATTGTACACGTCCGGTTAGACGTGTAACCCCCGAATTGTTGGTTCGCAGCAGCCTCGCTTGGCGAGGAGTTTTATGTGGTCATGCGGAGGTCGCTGAATTTTCCGTAGAATAAGGAATCTTGTATCTAGAATTATTCTACGAAGAGAGCTAGAGGTTGATAGACGCTTTGTGGCCTTTATAGGTTGAAGTACTACGAGTAACGATTCTACTTGGCGGTGGAAAAGGCGAGCAAGGTTAGAGTACTTTGGAGCGTTTTGCTAATTATCGATAATCGTCGCGAGGTATGTGAACCTCTTCCTATCCTTTCTAGCATGATATTTGTGAAATATATTTAGTGCGGTAGACGCACATGTGTTTAAAGGAAGTTGATTTTCCTTTTGTGTCCTTGACTTGATTCCAAAGTTAAGTGACTTGTTATGAAACATTAAGGACTTGAATTATGTTAAAAAGTTGTAAAATCTCACTCATGATTAATGGGTGTGTGGTCTTTTAAAGAATAAAGTTATCTTGATTTCGAAAATAAGAATGGTTTTATCATTGGATTTAAAATGATAACTTGACTTATAAACAACTTGATTTTGGGAAAGGAGAAGTAATTTGATTTAAAGGTATAGGTTACTTGTTTTTAAAAGAGTAAGACACTTGGTTTAAAAAGTATATTGCTACTTGACTTTTAAAGGAGAAGTGCCTTTGTTTTAAAAGAATGTATGAAAATTGTTTTGGTTTTACTTTGATGTCTTTTGACTTGAGTTTAAATAATAAGAATCTGGAAGTATTTCAAAAGAGTTATTAACCATTTTTGAAAGAAAAGAAATACTTGGTTTTAAAAGCTTAAGTGTTATACTAGCTTTATGGGAAGTTAGGTATAACGACTTAAGGAAGATAGAAGGAACGGTTTACTTATTTTTTTTTATGAAAGTCTTGTATTGATTCTGGAAAGTGTAGTAAGATGGTTTGATAAGTAGACATGTTAGGATGCTACGTGTGTTAGTGTCTTGTGATGTTTGTATAAAGGGGTTTCCTTGTCAGGCTTATGTTGTTTAACGATAAGTCGTTATGTTAGTATTATATCACTCACCTCTTGACATGATTCCGGTTAAGCCCTCCGACGCGGGTAGACTCAAAGTGTCCGTGTGACCTATGATTCGAGAATACCTCATGCGGGTTCAGGTGACCTATGCGGAGCTACGAGAGTTCCGTGTTAGCGGCCTTTATGGTCATGCGGTCTACGTGGCCACGCGACCGCGAGTCCGGGACGCCGCGGGAGTAGCTACCGATGCGGAATACCTCACGCCGGGCCATCGGAGTGGCTTACGCGAGTCGCGGAAGTTCGAGACTAGACGCGCACATTAGATATCGCGGGCGAGTGGCCACTTCGATCATGTGGCGGTTCAGACAAATCTCATGATACGCTTTATGACCTTGTTGGCACCGTGGGTTTTAGTAGTCGCTATGCCTTCATACTTACCCGTCAGACGGTTTTATTATGACACGTAGGACTCGTGTTCATGTGTATTCCTTGGTGCTTTTATATCATAGATCGGCCATGAGGAAGATATTCCACGCATGATTGATGTTGTGGCGTGAGACCCATAGTTGTATTTGAGTGATGACTTTGAGGCGTGAGTCCTCGACTGACATATCGCTTATTTATCAGGAATCGTAGTTTGGTTATCATACATGTCTCCCGCTTTATATAGACTACTATGATTTCATTTACGATTTTCGCCACATACTTGGTACTGTTATCGACCTCCTTCGGCCGCTCATGCCGCAGTAGAGGTACACCGCTGTTGATCCTCGCCTAGGGTCACAGTCATTTGGGAAGCTCCGTTTCTCCGAGGCTTATCACGTATAGTCCCCGCCGTTGTAAGTGCTTACATTCAGGGTATGGCGGGCCCCGTCCCGCCATTGTTGTCATATCATTCTGAAGTCCAGTAATCATGTGGGCGCATTGTAAAAAGGGATGAATCGTTCTAGTTGTTATATATTTATGCCGAAGGCAACTTTTCTCAGATAAGCTTTACACTTCACTTTATTCATGTCTTGTTTTATATTCCGACGATTACTCGATGTATGGCTACTGGGTGCCCGGTAAGGCACGACCACGGCCCGGTTCGGTCCTCGACACATCACCAGCGAGCCTGGGGTTCGTTTGGTTGATTCTCGCAGTGACGGAATTCAGGTTCGAGGTTGCCAGTCTTCCATCGCCGGCGAGGAAGAGGCGACAGATGAGGATCCGATTTTGGTACGGCATGCAGATGCCGCTGTCGAAAGAGAGTCTGTTTGAGGTAGCGCTGATGGTGCCGAGATTCGAGGGCCGGCCAGTGTTCCGATGTGACAGACTTCGCCCAGATTCGGCGAGGCACACGCTCGTTATTCTATTCACCCGGATCGACTAAAATGTATCGTGACCTCGATGCGTGTATTGGTGGATGGCCTAAAGAGGACGCCATGAGTTCGTGGCACGCGTGCGAATTGTCGCCAGTTAAGATTGAGCACCGAAGCTTGGTGGTCGCAGGATATTGATATTCCGACTGGAAGTGGGAGGTGATAAATATGGATTTTATTACAGACTACCTACCACTCGTAGGAAGCATGATTCCATTTGGGTGATTGTCGGCGGGACGAAATCAACCCATTTTCTTCCTACGTAACGACGTTCACCGAGGACTATGCCGATTATATATTAGAGAGATTGTGAGACCGCACGGAGTCCCGGTGTCGATTATATCGATAGAGGAGCCCGCTTCGCTAACTTCTGAGGTCCTTTCGTAGGGATTAGGGACACAGTGAGTCTCAAGACGGCGTTTCATCCTCGCACCGACGGACAGCCGAGCGCACTATCCGCACACTCGAGGATATGCCGCGGCTTGTGTTATTGATTTCGTGGTAGCCGAAGATCATTTGCCTCTTGTGGAGTTTGCTTACAACAACTACCATTCCGATTCATATGGCGCCTTATGAGGCCTTATACGAGGAAGTGCAGTCACCTATAAGCTGGTTCGAGGTGGGAGAAGTTCACTGGTCGGGCCAGACTTAGTTCACAGCGATGGATAAGGTGAAGCTTATCCGTGAGCGGTTGTTAGCAGTAGCCTGCGAAGTCGATGCAGATCATCGGCGTCGACACTTGGAATTTGAGTTAGGTGATTGGGTTTTTCTAAAGGTATCGCCACGGCGGCGCGATGAGATTTGGAAAGAAGGGAAGCTTAGCCCAAGGTACATCGCCGTGATCGAATTGTCTGCAGGGTGGCGGTGGTTGCTTATGAGTTAGATCTGCCGTCCGATTTGGAGGCAAGACATCCGCCTTCCATGTGTCCATGTTGCGGAAATGTATCGAGATCCATCTAGAGTGCACCGTTCATGAGGTTCAGTAACAGAGGATTTATCGTATGAGAGAGTCCCATACGATACTCGATCGTCGAGTTAAGCGACACGACAAAGGATGTGGCTTCCACAAGGTCTTATGGCGAACGAGAACAGAGAGGAGATGGCGTGGAAGCAGAGGATGACATGATGAAGAAATATCCTCACTTATTCCCTATACCTCCGTGTAACCCACGCTCTAAATTGTTGGTCTTTAAATTTAGTATTTATGCTTGAGTTTTGTTGCGCCGCGCGAGCGCCTTTATTTGAGTCTATGCCGATATTGTGGTCGAGTAAGCCTGGCGAACATTCGGATGAATGTTTCTAAGGGGAGAATGTTATACCCGTGGTTCGGCCCGACCGCGGTGGTCTCAGCCGCGCCGAGGCGTGGCCGCGCCAAGGCGATTAGGCCGCGCGCCGAAGTCGCCGCGTTCAAAGTACCGAGGGGTCGCTGGTTTCAGCGCCGCAAGCGCCGAAGGAGGCCGCGCGCCGAAGATCCGAGGGTCCGCAGGAGTTGCGCGCCGGAAGGCTGCGCGCGAGGCGGAAATCAAAGTGAAAAACTTAGGAAAAGTCGATTTATCTTTTGAAAGTGGCCTGAGTGGGGACAAGTGTCCCCCCATCCGATTTGTACATGCATTATATTGACCAAGTCTTAAAGACTTGGTCATTTGTCATCTCTCTCTTTGAAAAACCTCTTCCTTCTCTCTAAATATTTCAAGCTCCTTCTCTCTAAAAATCCAAGAGACAATCTAGCCTTAGGAAAAATCAAAAATTAAAAGACAAGAAGGAAGCTTGTGGTTAACTTGTGAAGGTGGTGGTGGTGGTATTCTTGGTAGAAAGGCTAGCAAATTGTTGGATAAATTTGGCTAAAGCTCTAAGGTAATGATTCTTCCTCTATTATTAGTTTATAGAGTCGCATGCTAAGAAGAAAATACTTATGGTGGTAAATAATGCTCTTAGAGTCATTGCATGCTAGAAATTTGGGTCGATATGAAGGATTTGGCTAAAGAAATATTATGAGCATGTTGTAGCCTAAAACCACTTTAGAATTGTTAAGTGTACTATTATAACTAATGGGCAGAATTTTACACACCCAAGATTAGGTGTGTAATCCCTTTGTGTTGGTTTGGTTGTTGGGCCTTAATGAGGCGTTTGAATGTTGAAAATCGGCCTTTGAAAAGGTGGCAAAGTGAGTAGAAACAAAGGAAATGCTGCCCAATTTTCCTTAGAATTGATAACTTGAATTTGGAAATTCTACATTGAAATTAGAGGTTAATAAACACACTATGGTTATTATAGGTTGACATATTACTCATGAGTGGACTTAGCAAGTGGATTAACCGAAAGAGGTATGTAGAGCTTTCCTATCTCTTGAGCATGAATAGTTGTATCTATGTAGTACGGATAATGACAAGAATTGATAATCTACACTTGTTTTAAAGTATATGATACTTGTTTCATTTCAAAAGTATAAGTCCTCGATTGAGGGAAAATGTATTTGACAAAGGGATAACGCTAATATAATGGCTTTATGGGAAGTTGGTTATATTAGTTTTCTTGAAAGGTTCACAAGGAAAGGTTTACTCTAATTAAAACAAGTACGTAAAGGATTTGAAACTTAGAAAGGTGAATTGATTTTTAGGCATTGGTTGCCTAAGGTTTTAAAGGAAATGAAGTCACTTGATTTAGAAGCCTATTATATTTCTAAAAGGAAATGTGACTTGTCTTGAAAAGAAATCGTAACTTGATACTATGGTGAATAGTATCTTGGAATCTTTGTATAAAAGAGTTTTTCTTAAAAGTTAGAAGTACATGGTACTGGGTTGAATTCTGATTTTCTATTAAAAGACATGTTAGTGCCTTAGATACTAAAATGAGAGGATATATTAATAATGTTAATAAAGTTAGGGATTTCTTAACTTGCTTATGATCGGTAGTGCTTATGTATGATATGATAGGCGGTAGTGCTTATGTTGTGATATGATAGGCGGTAGTGCTTATGTTGTGATATGATAGGTCAGAGTGCTTATGTATGATATGATAGCCGAGGAGCTATGTTATATATTTGTATTATTACTGGTAAACCCCTGTTATTATCTATGCCATGGATTTGCTACCCATGATGCGAGCGCGCTTGCACTCACGCGATCCCACCACGTGATCCACGCGTGAAATAGTCCCACGCGAGTACGCGATGGTACTCATGCGCGTCCACAGATCCATGCGGTGAAATAGTCCCACGCGGTGAAATAGTCCCACGACGCGGATGACCTCACGCGGGTCCACAGACCTATGCGGGTGAAATAGTCCCGTGAGTAGGATTGCTTAATGATACTACTGGCGAGGTACCTGCTTTGATCGCGAGCCTCCTATTTTTATGCTATAAGTTTTATACTCGTTACTCTCATTGTTAGTAAGACACAAGGCAAGGAAATTGATTTTTATCTATGACTCGGCTTATCTTTGACTTGTGATATTACTACAAAGATTTCCCGCTTACATACTTGGTACGTTGCAGATCGACTTTCCTGGGCCGCTCACGCCGCAGGTAAGGGAAAGCAGTGGTAGATCCTCATTCCTAGGATCTTTACTCAGTGTCGTGAGCTCCATTTCTTCGGAAGCTCGACTTTTGGTATGGTTCTCCCTGGTGTTGTTGATATTTTGTACATTCAGGGGCATGACGGGGCCCTGTCCCGTCATAGTATTACTCATTCTTAGAGGCCTGTAGTCTTGTCATAACTTGGGTTGTTAAAGGATATAGCTATTCGGTTTTATGTACTTTTGGGGTAGCCATTTTGGGCTAGACTATTTATACCATTATGGTTGTTTTATTTTGAGTTTATATTCCGCTGTTTTCTATGATGTTGTGTCACAAGGGTGCCTGGTTCAAGGCACCGTCACGGATCCGGTCGGTCGTGACAAACGCAGCCTCAAGGAGGTCAAGATAACAGTACCAAGTATGTGAAATCAAAATATCAGAATGAAATCACAGTCTAAATAAAACAGGAGACATGTATGATAACCAGACTACAGTTTACAACATAAAAGCAGTCATGTCAAGTCAGGGACTCACGCCCTCAAAGTCATCACTCAAATATAACCCGGGAATTTAACCCGCAAACGACCGCATGCCCCGGGATCTTACCTCGGTATAAGCATGGCCATGGAAACATCCTAATGGACGCATACCCGTGGACCATCCATCGTGTCAGTATGCCCAAAGGAAATAACAATATAACACTCCTAGTGAAGCATACCGCGGCCACCCAACGACGGTATGTCCAAAGAAAATAACAATGTAGCAATCATAATGGAAGCATACTCGTGGGCCACCCAACGTGTCAGTATGTCCAAAGTAAATAACAAGATAACACTCCTAATGGAAGCATACCCGTGGGCCACCCATCGTGTCGGTATGTCCAAAAGGATCGATATAGTGGAAGCATACCCGGCCACCCATCGTGTCGATGTCCATCAATCAACCGGATAGCCGCCCTCCATCGAGAGACTCAGAGTACGTAATCAAAACACTTGCACAACAAAGGCTATCACAACAAGCATAGGCAAGTTAAACGTGCTCATAGACTTTCATTTATTTTAACAAATTCGAGTTTTAACTCCAGGTACTACGACGTTAAATTCTTTTTAAAAGATCCATTTCTTTTACAAAGGTCACCCATGCCGTGTTATCAAAATAGAGTGACTAATATTTAAGTAAACCAAAACAACTTCCATACTTTCTTTTAAACCAAATTTAGACAATAACATGCCTTCTTTTTAGACCAAAACACTTCTCCTTTTAAAGTCAATTTACCATTTTAAAACCAATGATAAAACCATTCTTTTGCTTTCATAAAGTCGTTATAACTACTTCCCATAAAGTTGTTATAACACTTTATGTTTTAAACCAATTTAAGACAAAACCATGTCTTTCTTTTAAACCAAAAACTCTTCAATTTCTTAAGTCTCTTTTTCTTTTAGGAATTCAGTTCCTTACTTTGGAAATTTAAGAAAGTTAATGCTTGTTTATAATGATTCTTATTACAACGGCCATGATCTAGGAAATGTAATACAATTTTGTCTTATCTTAGCTTCTATGCAGATGGAGGTTTCTACTGGTTTTAATAGTAATTAATTTGTCAATACATTTTCCTTTATTAACGCTGCAGTGGTTTGCTCGATACTTATTCTCATTTCCGAAATCAATATAATATTATTCCTTTTAAAACCCAATTACTCATTTCTCATAAAAGCGGTTTCACAACTGTTTAACACAAACCAAGTCCTTAATATTTCACATCAAGTCATTTATAAGTCAAGTCTCTTATCTTTTAAAAACCACAAACCATTTCTTTACCTACATAAAGTTGTTATAGCAAACATCCCTTAAGCCGTTATAACACCTTATGTTTTAAACCAACCAAATTCATTTAGCACATGTACGTCTACCGTACTACATAGTTCACAACAATCATGCTAGAAGAGATAGGAAGAGGTTCACATACCTCGCGACGGTTATCGACTATAAGCAAATTGCTCCAAGTACTCCAACCTTGCTAGTCTTTTCCACCCTTCAAGTAGAATACGCTACTCGTAGTACTTCTACCTATAAGGCCACAAAATGTCTATTAACTTCTAGATCCCATCGTAGAATATTCTTAAATACACTGCCCATATTCTACAAAAATTCGGCAAAGACTCTCCCCGTAACCCGACAAATCTCCTCTTCTACTCAGCCCGCTAATGTGCCAACAACTCCCAGGGGATTACACGTCTAACCGGACGTGTTCAATTCTAGTTCACAGACATACTACACAAGTCTACTGTAAATACAGTCCAATGTAAATACAGTTCAATCCTTTTCAATATTCATTCTTCATATAGTATACTCAACACATGTAATATCCAATTACTATAGGGGGATAAATATCATTACCTCGATAAGCCCAAAATTATCCAAGATTAAATGTCGATCCTGAACAACGTTTAGCTCCTAATTTGCACGCTCCGATAGCTCCAAGAAACCCTTAGAAGTTTCTAAACAACTTCTACTTAACACTTCAACCAACTATGAAGATTTTCCTTAGGGTTTCGTTTTGTGACTAAAGGATATAAAGTAGTATTTCCGGGCTTTTAGTATAGAGGTAACTATGGAATACTACAAGGTATTTAGGCTAAGGTATTTGGAATAGTAACTATACTTGGAGAATATTTTTCTACCAAAGGGGGGGGGGGGGGGTACTTCAACGAGATTTGGAAAATGTTTAAGGGATGAAGATTTAGTCTTGCATTTGAGGGGTATTTATAGAACAATGAAGGGCCAAGATTCAAGCAAATGTAGGGTGGAGATTTGGATCCATGTGATGGATGAAGTCTTCCAACCAAGTGTCCACCACAACCTTGGGACATATTTCCACCACAACATTGGGACATATGTCCCCCACAACAAAGAGCCATGTGGCCTCCACTAGCACACAAAAAAAACGTCCCTACCTAACCCCACTATCCCAAAGAATTAACTTGCAAGACTTGACTTATTGACTTGGCCACCTTGCCCACCATTTCGTCCAACCATGCCACCTAAGGGTGCCACATGTCGCCCTCCTATTGGTCCAAAATATTTCATCTCTCTAAAAATCCAAATCGGTTAAAATATTAAAAATGTAGAATTTCCTTCGCAAGGTTCGGAATCTTTTCCGTCGAAAGTTCACAGTTTCGTTCTTAACCTAATTAGGGTTTATACACTTGTACGTATGTCCTCACATACATACTCTGGAAATACGGGGTGTAACATTCTTCCCCCCTTAGAAACATTCGTCCCGAATGTTCCTCTAAGTCTCCAAACATACTGCGCAGATAGTCTTCACTACTATACTTACGAAACCAATCATGCCACACCTGGACAAAATATAACACACGCGCAAATACTAAATTCCAAGTCCACGAGGAATCACCTCTATCATCACGAATGCTCTTACCCAAGGTCTAAAAGATGCTCCCTTCGCACCTTCACTTCACAACAAAATGATCTCTTTTATTCTTCTAACACACGTTCACTTCTTTCCTTACTCGTCGTACCCTTCTCGTACACCCGAACTCTCTCTCTAGTACACGTTCCATACTCCAGTCATCGCTTCCGTTTCCAAAACTTTGGAGTCACTATCTCCAAACTTGTTCATCTCACTAGCTTCAATTTCCTCTAAGGCCATTCCCGGCCTTCACGATCCGATTCTGGTCGAACGCATCCACGAACCCGTACGATGGGTTCCTAAACTTGGGCCTTGCACCCTCGTGATCCTAACACCTGGCGGGACCACCTTGAACTGACCCCACCCCAAACCGGGCTGCGGGTCGACCCGCGAATGGTCCTTAACCCGATCCATAATCGCGCCAAACTCTTGTTCCCCGATCCGGAACAATCTTACCTATTCAAGTCCTGAAAGCTACCACATTAATCTTACACAACCCAAGGAATTATCCCACTGGTACACCCTATGTATATAATGCTCTCCAACAAGGATCACCCGCAAAAATCTTCTACTCGAGACGACCTTACATCTAAGGTCTCGACGTGAAATATTCTAAGGTTCACACTTTCCATGCCCCCATACTTATCCTTTCAACTAACCATGTTTTCTAACTCACAAATAACACAACGCTATCCGTACATAGCACACAATAATAAGATCATCATATCAAGCATACAAATCTCTAGAGGGTTAAGGATATACCTGTATCTACCGCTTCACTCTAATCATAGGCCTGCCCTGCAGGGCGCATAGCTGTAGAAGGTGATGAACCAGCCATAGATCCCGTAGTCTGTGCTATCCCACTGCTACTCCTGGCCGGACAGCGCAAAATGGCCCTGCTGGCCGCATGTAAAACAAACTCCCAAACTAGCACGACACTCCCCACAATGGAGCTTACCACAATGGCCACAACGAGGTAGGGGTGGCTTCACCGCTAACACCCCGCCCCGAAAATCAACCTCGAGCCCCGACCGCCTCGAATACTCTGGATGCTCAAGATCGTGGAGGACCGCTCAGATCGGGCGGAGGCGCATAACTAGTCTGGCCGAGGCGGTCCGCCTCGAAAGTCGCCAAAAGACTCGCTGCTGGCCCTCTTCTGCTGATCCCGGTCATTCCGTCGACCTCTCTGCTCCTCACACCCAAGTGGATAAGCCTGCATGCGGGCAATGTCCATGCCCGGCTGAAGAGCTACACCCGAGAAAGCCTCTGCCAAGCAGTCATCGAGTCCCGTGACGTAGCGGTGCACTCTGTCCTCCATATTTGCCACTAACGCCGACATATCGGCCAACGAGTCGAACTCCACGTTGTACTCCAACCGCACGCCCGCCCCGCCTCAACATCAAAAATCGCCGGCCCGAGCCTCCTCATCCGGGGCAAGAAATGTGTGAGGAATGCCTCTGAGAACTCGTCCCATACTGCTGGAAGTGCATGCTCTCCCCGGGACAGCTTCCACGAATCAAACCACCGATCGCAAAGATTACACACCGATGCGAACCGGCGTCACCGACTCGGTCTCCAAGCTCGATCACTCGCGATCCGTCAGAATCGCTTGGATGAACTCCTACGGATCATCCTCGTGCCTCGACCAGAAACTCGCGGCTGCAACTCGTAAAGTCCCGCAGCCTCAAACTATCTCGACCTCGGGTGAACCACGGTACTATCGAATCGAATCGCCGATCCACCTATCTCACGTTCGCCACTATCCTGGCTAGTAATCGCCATCTCTTTGTACCCAACTCCTCTCGCTCAGCCGGGGACCGAGGCGCAGTATCGTGGTCTCGTGAGCCTCTGCGCGCTCTAAACTCGCTGGGGCCGGGCGTCGCGAAACTCGCCGTCAAACACTATCTCGTAATGTCCGGCTCGCGCTCGCACTTCTCTCAGATCCTACTAGCAGCTCCCCCGGCTGCCTTGCCCTTCTGGGCCCGGGTTGCCTTGCGCGGAGGCATAACTGGTAAACACGAAATACGTCAGAGAGGTCCAACTTATAATACAGCTCTAAGGCACGATCTCAGAGTGAGAAGAATAGAAACCAATCCTAAATGTCCTGTAGCCTCCTGATTATAGATGTGGTGCACAACACATCGATAATCAAGACTCTACTAGACACGGTCTGTAGACACTTTCCGAGGATTAACTGCTCTGATACCACTTTTGTCACGACCCGATCCCGGCCCGTGACTGGTGCCTTACCCCGGGCACCCTAGTGATACAACATCAGAGAAAATCAGCGGAAATAAAAACTTAAACATGAAACAAGAGATATGATAATAAAACATGCAAACCAAAACGGTTGCCTTCTTGCATATATGTTATACCCCGTAGTTCCAGGGTATGTATGTGAGAATGTACGTACGAGAATACGACAGAAATTTTGGAAAGAAAGGAAGATGTGATTTTTCGACGGAAAAGTTTCCGGTTTTTGTGAAGAAAAAGGTTCGTTAATGGGAATTGGATTCCCAGATTTGGTATTTGGACTTCTTGGATTATATTAGAATATTGGGATTTTCTTTCGAAAATGGTCACGTGGGGCCCACGGGAGAAATTTACGGTTTTGTGGGGCCCACTTTGTTTTTGAGATTTCCGATATTTTGGATATTTTCGGAAGACGAAATATTTTGGACGAATCGGGGGGCGACACGTGTCACCCCCATGTGGCACCCTTGGCCGAATTGGAGGGACAAGTGGCTAGCCACTTGTCCCCTTGGCCGAAATGCAATGACACTTGGAGAGCAAAATCGTTGGCCATGTGGTGTGGTGGGACCCACACACACATGGCCCAATCTTGACCACCCACTTGACTTGATCATGGCCCTTGAATCCTCTATATATACTCCCTTAGCTTGAAGAATAATTTCATCCCTCACTTAAGCTTTCCAAGCAAAATACTCCCTCCCTTGAGCTTGTGTTTTCGTCCCTCCCCCCCCTCTTGTGTAGAAATACTTTGTGTATTGTTGTATAATCCCAAATACCTTGGCCTAGTATCCCTAGTAGTATTCCAAAGTTGTTTTAATACTAGGAGCCCGGAAATGCTACTTTATTCCAATAGTCGCAAAGTGAAACCCTAGAAAAATCTTCCTAGCTTGGTTGAAGTGTTAAGAGAAGTTGTTTAGAAACTTCTAAGGGTCGCTTGGAGCGGGTTGGAGCATAAGGAATTGGAGCTAAACGTTGCTCAGGATCGACTTATAATCTTGGATAATTTTGGGCTTACCGAGGTAATGATCTATGTCCCCCTATTGTAATTGGATATTACATATTTGTTATACCCCGTATTTCCAGAGTATGTACGTAAGGGAATACGTACGAAAGTCTTACCTTAAAGATAAGCCTTGGACGTTTTATTTTGTACACAACTCACTAAAAGAATCGTTTTCCGACGAAACGTTTCCACAGCTTTCGTAGAGTAAATTTCGGCTATGCCATTTCTTATTTTTGCGGATTTTTCCGAGAGACGAAACATTTTGGACCAACGGGAGGGCGACACTTGGCACCCTCCAATTGGTGGACTTGAATCGTCCATGGGACGAATTGGAATGGGATTGGCACGTTTTTGGTGCCTTGCTCAAAGTCAAGGAGTTGGTAGGATATTTGTGTATAGTTAATCCTCACCCTACACTTGCCTTGCACTTGTCTAAATCTTGGCCATTGGTTGGCCACTTCTTGACCTATAAATACCCCCCTTAAGATGAAGAGTTCTTCATCCACAAAGCTTTCCAAGCCTTGAAAATCCTCTCCTCTCCCTTTGTAGCTCTTTTCGTCCAACACTCCTCCTCCTCCCCTTGTGAAGGCCTCGGCCGAATACCCCCCTAGCCTAGCCAAAAATCTACCCCCCCTCCCTTGGTAGAAAAGTTGTCTTCTAGTATTGTCATAATGCCCAAAATACCCTAGCCCAAATACCTTAGTACTTAGTAGAAGTTGTGAAGAACTTCTAAGGTTTCCTTGGAGCATACAACTTAGGAGCAAAACCTTGCTCAGGCGCGACTTTTTCTAGGATATTATTGGGCTTACCGAGGTACTAATCCTAACCCTCTTTTGAATTAGAAAATATATACTGTTGTAGTATAAGGATAAGTATAAATACTTAGAAGTATATCACAGAATAGAATTGAAGTATTAATCACTTAGAAGGGTTTAAAAGAAGAATAATCAAATCAGATTTACATAGGACTGTTTTCACAGTAGACTTATATAGCTCACCGGGTAGGGAAGTGCTGCCCGACTTACCGTAGAATTATGAACCCCCTGTTTAGAATGACCTTCAGAGTAGTCTTTAATAGATATCTGTGACTATTATAGGCTGACTCTCGCATGACATATTCAACTGGCGGTGGTTTTCACGAGAAGGTATGTGATTCTTCCTAAAGCATGATATTTTACAATATAACTACGGCAATGTCTTTGACTTAAGCTGAATAATACTTACGGAATGCCTCACGCTTAAGCTCGACAATACTTACTAAGAATGCCTCACTGCTTAAGCCCGAATAATAAAGAACCAAAACATTTCAAAAGACTACCGAATCATATTAATGTAAGAGAACTAATTGTTTTTTAAAACAGAAGCTTAAGAGTTATACTAGCTTTATGGAAGTAAGTATAACCACTTAAGATTTATAAAAGAAACAAGTTTGCCTATGTGTTTATAACAGACTTGTATTGTGAAAAGAATAATAAAGATGGTTTGATAAATAGACATGATATGATGCTATGTGTGTTAGTATCTTGTAACGTTTGTATAGGTGAGTATCCTTGTTGCTTATGTTGTTTAAAGATAAGTTGTTATGTTAGTATACTATCACTCACCTCTTGAGATGATACCGGGGGTTAAGCTGCCCTCCGATGCGGGGTAGACTCAGGCGGTCTGGGACCATGATTCGAGAATACCTCATGCGGGTCCAGGGGGCCTCGCGAGCTACGAGTTCCGTGTTAGTATGCGGGTTATACCTCATGCGGCCGTGGCCATGCGACAATGAGTCGGGGCAGATTTACGCCGAGGAGTAGCTACCCTCGATGCGGGGTTATACCTCACGCGCCCATGTGAGCGGCCTATGCGACTCGAGTCCGGATTAGGCTTGCGAATGGTGATGAGGCGAGTGGCCCTGTTTCGATCATTCGCAGCCTAGACAAGACTCATTCTGATTACCTATTGTTGCTCTTGTTTGTGATGTGGCACTATGCGGTTTCTCGTTGTTTCATGCATATTTGTAAACCGGTTTTAAAATGATATGTTTCATTTAAGTACTTTACGCTTCGCATACTTAGTACCGTTATCGACCTCCTTCGGGCCGTTCATGCCGCAGTAAGGGCAGCAGTGCTAGATCCGCATCCTAGGATCTCTACATTGGTGTCGAGCTCCATCTCTTCCGAGGCTCTACTTTTGGTATGATCTCCTGTCAGAGATAGTTTTGTATAGTCGGTATGGCGGCCCCGTCCGCCATAGTTGTATATTTCAGAGGTGCAGTAGTCATGTTGTGCAAGGTCGGATGTAATCGCTAAACCATGATTTTATATATATACGCCTAAGGCGTGTTTTCTCACATAAAGCGTGTCTTATTTTATAAACTGTTTCATGTCTTGCTTTATATTTCCGCCGATTACTCGATGTATGACTACTGGGTGCCCCAGAAGGCACGATCCACGCCCCTAACGTCGTGACAAAAGTGGTATCGAGCGCTTAATCCTGGAAAGTGTCTCTGCACCGTATCTAGTAGAGTCTTGATTATCGGTGTGTTGTGCACCACACCAATAATCGTGAGGCTATAGGATATTTAGGATTGGTTTCCATTCTTCTCATTACGAGATCGTGCTTTAGAGTCGTGTTATAGTGGACCCTCTAACGTATTCCTTTCCGTAATGCTTATGCCTCCACGTAAGGCAACCCGCCCGTATGGCAAGGCAAATGAGGAGCCGCTAGCGAGACACCCAGAGTCACGAGGGCTCGTGCCCGGCCTATACCGAGACGGCGAGTTCTATGACGCCGCCAAACAAAGATACCACAGCACCCACACCTCCCGCCCCACACTGGGCGAGGAGTTAGGGTACAAGGAGATGGCCCACTTTTGGCTAAAGTGTGGCCCGATACGAGAGAGATCGACGCGCGGTTCAGCTCAGCCCACCCAGCCGCACCCGTGGTACACCCGAGGCGAGAGTTTGAGGCTACGAGACTTCGAGTCAGAGCACGGAGTTTTATGGGTCGAGGCCGAGGATGATCCGCAGGAGTTCATCCGTCAGCTGCAGAGGATTTTGAGAGTGATCAGGGCGTCGGAGACCGAGTCCGTGATCTTTGGTTCACATAGGCTGCGTGATACCGCGGTCGATTGGTTTGATTCATGGGAGCTATCCCGGGGAGAGCACGCGTCCCCAGCTACTTGGGATGAGTTCTCGAGGCTTTCTCACTCACTTCTTGCCTCCACAGATGGCGAGGGCGCGGTCGATAGATTTTTACCGCCGAGGCGTAGAGGACGACCGCCGTGAGTACAATGTCGAGTTTGATTCATGGCTCGATATGTCCCAAGATTGGTAGCAGATATGAGGATAGGGTACACCGCTATGTCACCGGCTAGACGACTATATGGCCGAGTCATGTGCGGGGTTTCTCCAATGTATGGACATTACCCGCACGCAGCTCACGCCTGATGCGGCGAGCGCAGAGGTCGACGAGTGGGCGACAGCAGCAGGTTAAGGCCAGACGGAGGGCCTTCTCGTGGTTATCGTGGGCGGCCTCGGCGGCCTAGATTCGCACCACACCACCGAGCACTCTGCACCGCCCTCAAGACACCCAGAGTTTTCGAGGGCACTGTGGCCCGTGGCTTCGTGACGCCCGAGTAGCAGGCATCGCCGACGACCACCCCCAGTGGCCGATGCGCAGATCCCATTACGGAAGTGTGGTACTACTTATGGATCTTGTTACGAGTGCCGCAGGTCACTTTGCGGCGGATCGTCCGACCGGGGCGGCCGGTGGTAGGCCCACTTGAGTTCTGTGGCCGCTTCATCATCTCCTACGATTACTCGCCCGAGGCGTGGTGCTCATGGGTCGCCAGTCGCGCAGAGGTCGTGGCTCAGTCTCAGCCAGCGGTCCTCGTAACCGCATTTATGCTTTGTCCACCGACAGATCGTGAGGCCTCACCGATGTCGCCATGTACCTTATCGCTGGGTTTGATGTTTATGCCTTGATAGATCCGGTTCTACTGTCCCTATATATCTCCCTTGTTGCTAGTAGGATAGGGATAGAGCACGAGTCCATAGACCCTTTCGAGGTAGCTACGCCAATGGTGATTCGGTGGTAGCTCGGCGGGTATATAGGGCTTGTCTCGTGACCATTTACGCCGACCCAGCCGACTTGATAGAGTTGGAGATGATTGACTTCGACGTGATTATGGGGATGGATTGGCTAGCTTCTTGCTATGCCAATGTAGACCGCAGAGAGAGTAGTACGCCCAGTTCGGCGAGCCATTGTTGAGTGAGGAGCACGCAGACGCCGGCGGTAGGTTTATTTCCTACCTCAAGGCTAGGAAGATGGTGCGAAGGGTATATCTACCATCTAGTTCGGGTGTTTGATATCGAGGTCGCGGTACCAGATTTTCACCGCCTCGTAGTCACGAAGTTCCCAGACGTGTTCCCATGACCTCCCGTATCCCTCCCGAGAGGAGATTGAGTTTTGTATTGACATATTGCGGATACTCGCCTATTTCCATTCCGCCATACGAATGGCACCGCCGAGTTGAGAGAGTGAAGGATCGGCTTAGGGATTTGCTAGAGAAGCGGCTTCATTAGGCCCGGTTTCTCCCCCGGGGCGCCAGATTGTTCGTGAAGAAGAAGGACGGACGCCGCGCATGTGTGTTGATTACAGCATGAACAAGGTGACCATTAAGAATGATACCCTCCCGTGATTGATGATTTGTTCGACCACTGCAGTGCGAGATGTTTCTCCAAGATTGATCCGCGATCGGCTATCATCAGTGCGAGTCGAGAGAGGTGGATGTCCCTAGGATCGCATTCCTGACCAGACGGCATTATGAGTTCGTGGTCATGTCTTTTGGGTTGACTCAATGCTCCGCAGATTCATGGATTTGATGAACCGAGTGTTCAAACCATTTTTGGACGCGTTTGTGATAGTGTTCATTGATGATATCTTGGTTTATTCTCGCCGTAGCAGAGCACGCGAGCACTCGGCGATCTTGCCGACGCTTCTCCAGACCAGCTTGACGCCAAGTTTTCCAAATGTGAGTTTTGGTTGACTTCGATGGCGTTTCTTGGGCATATTGTCGGGCTGATGGCATTCGAGTTGATACGCCAAGATCGAGGCAACAGACTTGGCCGAGACCTACTACTCCGGCGAGGTTCGCAGCTCGGGCCTTGCAGTTATTATCGGCGTTCGTGGAGAAGTTTGTTTATCTCTCGCACCATTGACTAGGTGACTCGTAAGGCAAGTTTGATGGATCGATGCTTGTGGCGTGGTTTCGAGCTTTGAAAGAGAGACCGACGGCCGCCCCGTTCTTACTCTTCCGCAGGTCCGATGGTTATGTCGTGTATTGTGATCGCGCAGCATCGGGTTGGGATGTGTATTGATGCAAAGATGGCGGGGTTATAGCATATGCATCCCGACAAATGAAGAAACACGGAGGAACTACCCCACCCATGATTTGGAGTTGCACCGTGATTCACGCTTTGAAGATCTGAGGCACTATTTGTACGGGTTCACGTGGATATTTATACTGCACCACAAGAGCCTCCAAGATATCTTCACCGCAGGAGTCGAACTTACGCGAAGACGGTGGTTAGAGTTGCTTAAGGATTACGATGTTGATATCCTATACCACCCGGAAGGCCAATGTCGTGGCGTATGCTCTTAGTCGTAGGTCGATGGGAGCCTATCGATGTGCAGCTAGAGGAGGGACATGGTTCGTGATTTGCATCGCTTAGCGAGCCTGGTGTCCGCTTTGATTGATTCTCGATAGCGATGGGTTAGAGTTCGTGAGGTTGCCGAGTCTTCCATCGTCGAGGAGGTGAAGAGGCAACAGCCGAGATCCACTTTGATTCGATATCGTGATACGCCTCTTCGTGAGGCGCGGTCTCGAGGTAGCACCGATGGGTGCTAAGGTTTGAGGGCGATCGTGTTCCAGATGTTTCGTGACTTGGCAGCAGTTCTGGGAAGCACACACACAAGCGTTACTCTATCCATCCGGTCGACCAAGATGTACCACGACCTTAGATCCGTATTGGTGGGATGGCTTGAAGAGGACGCCAGAGTTCGTAGCTCGCCCGTGTTGTCGCAGTGAAGGTAGAGCACCGAGGCCCGTGGTTTGTTCTGACGATTGAGATCCCGACCGAAGTGGGAGGTAATCAACATGGACTTCATCACAGATTACCTCGCACTCGGAGGAGACATGATTCTATATGGGTTATCGTCGACGGTCGACGAAATCAGCCCACTTTCTTCCCGTCAGACGACTTTTTCTACCGAGGATTATGCCGACTTTACATCCGAGAGATCGTCGATCGCATGAGTCCCTACTCGATCATATCGCATGAGGAGCCCGCCACGCTAACTTCCGGAGGTCCTTCCGCAGGGTTTAGGGACGCAGTGAGCCCGAGTATCGCATTTCATCCACGCATGAGCGACGGACAGCAGAGCGCACTATCCGCACTCTCGAGGATATCTGCGAGCCCGTGTTATCGACTTCAGCGGTAGTTGGGAGGATCATTTGCCTCTAGTTGAGTTCGTGATATAATAGCTACCACTCCAGATTCGGATGGCGCCTATGAGGCCTTGTATGGAGGAAGTGCAGATCGCCTATAGTTGGTTCGATGTGGGCGGCGGCTAGTGGGACCAGATTTGGTACAAGCAGTGGATAAGGTGAAACTTATCCGAGCGGCTATCGACAAAGCTCGTAGTCGATGTAAGTCGATGCGCAGATCATCGTCGCCGACATCTTGAGTTCGAGGTTCATGATTGGGTTTTCCTAAAGTGTCACCCATGAAGGGTGTGATGAGATTCGGAAGAAGGGAAAGCTCACCAAGGTACATCGGGCCGCTTCGATTGTCCGCAGGTAGGCAAGGTTGCCTACGAGTTGGATCTGCCGTCCGACCGAGGCAAAGATCCGTGTTTCACGTATCTATCTTGGCGAGATGTATCGGGATCCATCTAGGGTGCACCCGATTGACGATGTCCAGTGACCGGGGTTATCGTGAGGAGATTCCCATAGCGATAGTCGATCGTCCGTTAGGCGTCGCGGACGAAGGACGTGGCTTCCACAAAGTCTTGTGGCGGAACGAGCTCGGAGAGATGACATGGGAAGCCGAGGAGACACGAGGCGAAGTATCCTCACCTATTCCCCACACCTCCGTAAATTCACTTTCCTACTTGTAAATTTTCGTTATCGCTTCTGCCTATGTGTTGCTCGTACGCATGTGGCATTTACAATCGCTTAAGCTTCTTCGATAATCGTTTGGGAAGGAACATTCGACGAATGTTTCTGGCGAGGAGAATGTTATACCGTATTTCCGTAGTATGTACGTAAGGGAATACGACGAAAATCTTGCCTTAAAGATAAGCCTTGGACGCTTTATTTTGTACACAACTCACTAAAAGAATCGTTTTCAGACAAACGCTTCCACACTTTCGTAGAGTAAATTCCGCTATGCCATTTCTTATTTTTGCGGATTTTTCCGAGAGACGAAACATTTTGGACCAACGGAGGCGACACTTGGCACCTCCAATTGGTGGACTTGAATCGCCCATGGACGATTGGAATAGGATTGGCACGCTTTTGGTGCCTTGCTCAAAGTCAAGGAGTTGGTAGGATATTTGTGTATAGTTAATCCTCACCCTACACTTGCCTTGCACTTGTCTAAATCTTGGCCATTGGTTGGCCACTTGACCTATAAATACCCCTTAAGATGAAGAGTTCTTCATCCACAAAGCTTTCCAAGCCTTGAAAATCCTCTCCTCTCCCTTTGTAGCTCTTTTCGCCCAACACTCCTCCTCCTCAGTGAAGGCCTCACCGAATACCCCCCTAGCCTCGCCCAAAATCTACCCCCCCTCCCTTGGTAGAAAAGGTGTCGTCTAGTATTGTCATAATGCCCAAAATACCCTAGCCCAAATTCCTGCGTAGGTCGTAGAAGTTGTGAAGAACTTCTAAGGTTTCTCGAGCATACAACTTGTGAGCAAAACCTTGCTCAGCGCGACTTTTCTAGGATATTATTGGGCTTACCGAGGTACTAATCCTAACCTCTTTGAATTAGAAAATATATACTTGTTGTAGTATAAGGATAAGTATAAATACTTAGAAGTATATCACGTAATAGAATTGAAGTATTAATCACTTGTATGGTTTAAAAGAAGAATAATCAAATCAGATTACATAGGATCTGCTTTCACAATGAACTTATATAGCTCACCGGTAGGAAGTGCTGCCCGACTTACCGTAGAATTATGAACCCTGCTTAGAATGACCTTGAGTAGTCTTTAATAGATATCTGTGACTATTATAGTCGACTCTCTGCGCACATATTCAACTCGGTGGTTTTCACTGGAAGGTATGTGATTCTTCCTAAAGCATGATATTTTACAATATAACTACGGCAATGTCTTTGACTTAAGCTCGAATAATACTTACGGCAATGCCTCACGCTTAAGCTCGACAATACTTACGAATGCCTCACGCTTAAGCTGAATAATAAAGAATCAAAACATTTCAAAAGACTACCAATCATATTAATGTAAGAGAACTAATTGGTTTTTAAAGCGAAGCTTAAGAGTTATACTAGCTTTATGGGAAGTAAGTATAACCACTTAAGATTTATAAAAGAAACAAGTTTGCCTATGTGTTTATAATGCACTTGTATCAGGAAAAGAATAATAAAGATGGTTTGATAAATAGACACGATATGATGCTATGTGTGTTAGTATCTTGTAACGCTTGTATAGGTGAGTATCCTTGTTGTGCTTATGTTGTTTAAAGATAAGTTGTTATGTTAGTATACTATCACTCACCTCTTGAGATGATACCGGGTTGTCGCCTCCGACGCGGGTAGACTCAAAGTGTGCAGGACCATGATTCGAGAATACCTCACGCGGTCCGCGGGGCCTATGCGAGCTACGAGTTCCGTGTTAGTATGCGGGTTATACCTCATGCGGTCTGTGGCTACGCGACAATGAGTCCAGGACGACGCCGAGGAGTAGCTACCCTCGACGCGGGTTATACCTCACGCGCCCACGTGAGCGCCTATGCGGACTCGAGTCCAGGATTAGGCTTGCGGGAATGGTGACGGGCGAGTGGCCCTGTTTCGATCATTCGCACCTAGACAAGACTCATTACGATTACCTATTGTTGCTCTTGTTTGTGATGTGGCACTATGCGGTTTCCTCGTTGTTTCACGATATTTGTAAACTGGTTTTAAAAATGATATGTTTCATTTAAGTACTTTACGCTGCATACTTAGTACTGTTATCGACTTCCTTCGGGCTGCGTTCATGCCACAGGTAAGGGCAAGCAGGTGCTAGATCCGCATCCTTAGGATCTCTACATTGGTGTCGGGAGCTCCATCTCTTCCGGAGGCTCTACTTTTGTATGATCTCCTGTTGTAGATAGTTTTGTCTGACCCAGTACGGGGTATGGCGGGCCCTCCGCCATAGTTGTATATTTCCTAGAGTCATGTTGTATACAAAGGTCTCATGTATGTAATCGCTAAACCATGATTTTATATATATACTGTAAGGCGATGTTTTCACATAAACCGTGTCTTATTTTATAAATCGTTTCATGTCTTGCTTTATATTTCCGATTACTCGATGTATGATTACTTGGGTGCCCGGGCACTCAATACGCCCCGAACGGGTCGTGATAATATCAGAGTGATTTAGAATCGAGTATAAGATATATTGGGAGGATGATTATAAAGGATTGAAGCGTATTTACATTGGATTGTATTTACAGAGACTTGTGTAGTATTATTGTGAAGTAGAATTATACACGCCCGGTTAGGCGTGTAACCCTCCCCGGGAGTTGTTGGCCCTGCAGCTGGCCCGAGTAGAGAGAGATTTATGTCATTGCGGTGGGAGGTCTTGCCAATTTTCTTAGTAATAAGGAATCTTGCGCTAGAATATTCTACGAAGAGATCTAGGAGTTTGATAGGCGTTTTGTGGCCTTTATAGGTTGCAATACTACGTGTAGCGTATTCTACTTGAAGAGTGGAAAAGGCTAGTGGTTACAAGATCGTGAGCGCTTTTGCTAATCGTCGATAATCGTCGCGAGGTATGTGAACCTCTTCCTATCCTTTCTAGCATGATGTTTTCATGAACTATGTAGTACTAGACGCGTACGTGCTAAATGAATTTGGTTGGTTAAAAACAAACGGAGTTAAAATAGCATTTTGGGAAGTTAGTTATAACGACTTTATGTAGGTAAAAGAATGATTTATTGATTTTAGAAGCTAAGAGACTTGATCTTGAAAGAAAAGAGACTTGAGGAATTGAAGAGTTTTTGGTTTAAAAGAGAGACATGTTTTTGTCTTAAATTGGTTTAAAACATAAAGTGTTATAACAGCTTTATGGAAAGTTAGTTATAACGACTTTATGAAAGCAAAAGAATGGTTTTATCATTGGTTTTAAAATGGTAACTTGATTTAAGTATAGGTTACTTGTTTTGAAAAGAGTAAGTATTTGAGTTTTAAGGAGTATACCTGATGTTGTTTTAAAAGAAAGGCACTTGGTTTAAAAAGTATAGAGTACTTAATTTCAAAAGTCTTGTAAAGCTTTTTACGAAAGTAAAGTAATTTGGTTTGAAAAGGAAATGTGTTTTTGATACTACGAGTATTAGTATCTTTTACGAAAAAAGAGGTCTTTTGAAAGAATGAAGTAGGTAATATTTTGGGATTTGAAACCCGTATTGTTGACATAAAATGAAAGTACCTTGAGTTGTGTGTAATTTGCCTACGTTTGCGTGTGATAGCCTTATCGTGCTAGTGTTGTAATTCTATAGCACCGCGTCTCTCGATGGATGGCCATGTTATTCTTGATCACGGACCCATCGACACGTTGGGCCCACGGCACGTTCCATTAGGATTATTATTCCATGGACTAGCTCTCCACGAGGTTTTACCGATTCGCTTGGTATCCGTAGTTGGCTCGACTTGCCCGAAGTCGGCCGTTTCGACGTATCCGTAGTTGGCCTTCATACTTGCCCGCTCAGTTTTGTGGACGGTCTCGTGATTCCGACAGTATCCGTAGTTAATCTTCGGACTTGCCCGCCACCGTGGCGCAGCTTGGTATCCGTAGTTGGCTTTCGTACTTTCCCCGGTCAGCTTCGTGGTTTGGTTATATAGATTTGTTGTACGGCTTTGGTATCCGTAGTTGGCTTCGACTTGCCCGCCGCTTGATGATGCGGCAGTATCCGTAGTTAGCCTTACTTGCCCGTCACGTTTTATGACTCAGGTGGGACTCGTGTTCATGTACTTCTTGGTGTGATTATATTATAGATCGCCGCGATGGCGGGTATTCCACGCATGATTGATGTTGTGGCGTGAGACCCATTGTTATATTTGAGTAATGACTTTGAGCGCGAGTCCCTAACTCGACATGATTTATATATTGTGGATCAGTTTGGTTATCATACATGTCTCGCTTTATATAGACTATTATGATTTCATTTATAGTATTTTTCGGGTTTCACATACTTGGTACTGTTAGATCGACCTCTTCGGCTGCGTTCATGCGCAGTGGGGTACATCGTGGATCCTCGCCATAGGATCACGATCAAAGATTTTGGGAAGCTCCGCTTTCTTGAGGCTTATCTTTGGTATAGTCCACGCCGCAGGTAGATACTTGTACATTCGTGGGTATGGGCCCCGCCCCATCATAGTTATGGTTACATTCTTAGAGGTCCGTAGTAATCACGTGGGCGGGGTTTGTAAAAGGATTTAATCGTCAACTGATTTATATATGTATATTTTCGTGAAGCGACCGCTTTGGTTGGCCTGCTTTATTATCGTATCTCTTGTTTCATGTTTAAGTTTTTATTTCGCTGATTTTCTCCGATGTCAGATCACTGGGGTGCCCGGTAAGGCACTACCACGCCCGGATCGGTCGTGACAAAAGTGGTATCGAGCGCTAGTCCTCGAAAGTGTCTGCATCGTGTCTAGTAGTCTTGATTATCGTTGTGTCGCGCACCACATCTATAATCGTGAGGTCGCAGGACATTTAGGATTGGTTTCCATTCTTCTCACTCGAGATCGCGGCCTAGAGCCATGTTGTAAGTTGGACTCCTCCGACGTATTCTTTTATATTAGTTATGCCCACGCAAGGCAACCGTGAGCCCGTGGCGGCAAAGTGAGGAGTCGCGAGTAGAGTAGCACGGAGGTTACCGTGGCAGAGCCCGTTTTACCCGAGTGGTGCTACATACGGATTCTACGCCGCCACCCCCAGCAGAGTTTATAGCAGCAGCAGTAGCTACTGAGGCCTCGATATCTGAGCCTCCATCCACGGCCAGAACGAGGATATGTGTTGCGCGAGATGGCCGGTTAGTTAGGTTTATGGCGAGACTGAGGACGTGAGCGAGCGGCACCAAGAAGGCACCCTGTACGATAGTTGGAGACTTCGACTTCTTAAGTCGCACCACCGGTGTTCTATGGATCGAGAGCCGAGATGACCCTCGTGAGTTTATCCGGCGATACAATGCGGATCATGAGAGTGATCAAGGCTTCGAGACCGAGCCGGTGGTCTTAGGTTCGTGATCGCTGCGTGATACTGCAGCCGATCGTTTGATTCGCGAGAGCTGTCCTGGGAGCACGCTCAGCGGTATGACGAGTTCTCGTGGCATTTCTTGCATTTCTTGCCCTGGATGAGGAGGGCACGGGCCGATGTGTTTCACGACGAGGACGCACGCCGAGTACAACGTAGAGTTCACTCGCTGGCTCGATATGTCCTCGCGTTAGTAGCTAATATGGAGGACAGAGTGCACCGCTACGTCACTGGCTCGATGACTACTTGGCGAGGCTTTCGGTGTAGCTCTTCAGCATGGACATTGCCCGCATGCAGCTTATGCACTTGGGTGTGAGGCGGAGAGGCCGACGGAATGGCCGGATCGCTAAGAGGCGTAACATCGATCTTTTGGCGACTTTCGAGGCGGACCGCCGGCACAGATTAGTTATACGCCTCCACCAAGATGCAGAGTGGTCCTCCACAGACTTGTGGCATCCAGAGTATTGGGAGGAGGTCGGGCTCCATGGTCTGTGTTTTTGGGGAGTAGTGGTTTTGACTGATGAGGCCACCCTTACCTCGGTGTGGCCGTTGCGGTAGAATCCATAAGGAGTGTCGTCTGGTTCGGGAGGTTGTTTTACATGCGACAGGGGCCATATTACGAAAATTGTCCGACTGCAGGTAGCGCGGATGTTGAGACTCGACCGGGATCTATGGTCGTTCATCACCTGCGACTATGCACTGGCAGGCGATCCCATGATTAGAGTGAAGCGGTAGATACAGTATATCCTTAACTCTCAGAGATTAGTATGTGTCACGACCGAACTCCGAGTCCTGGATCTGCCTTACCCGGCACCCTAGTGATACAACATCGAGAAAACCAGGAAATAAAAACTTAAACATTTAAATAGACATGGATCAAGATAAGAGAAAATAGGCCAACCAAAACGGTTGCCTTCAACATATATATATATAGACATTTGAACAGCCATAATCCTTACAACCTCGCCACAATAAAGGCTACTGCACTTAAGATTTTTACAACAACTATGACGGACAGGGCCGCCATACCCCAATGTACAAGAACCTATGGGCTGTGGTAACATACCAAAGATAAGCCTCCAAGGAACGAACTTCCCAATATGAAAGGTGATCCTATGTCGGGGATCGACAAATGTAACTCTACTCGCGCATTTAACGCACTTCGAGGAGGTCAAGACAACGGTACCAAGTATGTGAAATCAGAATATCGTAAATGAAATCATAATAGTCTATATAAAGCAGGAGACATGTATGATAACCAAACTACAAAGACACCACATATAAACAAATATATCAAGTCGTGGACTCACGCTCCAAATCATCACTCGTGCTGTGGAATTCCTTCCTCAACGGCATCTATGATATAACAACACCAAGAAGTATATATGAACACCGTGTCCCACTCGTGTCAATAAAACCAGACGGCAAGTATAACTACCAGATCCGACCGCATCAATAATAATGTACAACCATATCACGGTCGACACGCGGCAAATTACTAGCCTCCACCAGATCCACTGCGTCACGTAGTCGACGGGGCAAGTGAATCGCCAGCACCGATCACAACCGTAAGTCACGTTCCATCCAAACACCGACTCGCTGGTCGGCCGACGCGGCAAGTACACTAGCCTCCACCAGATCCACCGCCACGTAGGCGACGGCAAGTGAATCGCCGTGCACCCGATCACAACCGTAAGTCACGATACTTCGCCGCGACACGCGGCAAGTGCAATAACCGCTACCAGATCCACCGCAGAACGCAATGGACGGGGCAAGTAAACAGCTACGACCCGATCACAACCGTAAGTCACGATATTTCGCCATAACCATAATGGTCACATGTCCACGTAATCCATCAACGGTGTAGACATGCCCATGTAGCAATGTTAATTGAGGCATACCCGCGGAGTCTCCCACACGCGCTTAAGACGCCCAAGTAAGTTCTCAACAAGTCAACCCCCTCCATCGAGACGCGATAGTATGAAACACAATTCTTGCACAACAAAGACTATCACCATAAGCATAGGCAAGTTACACATAACTCAAGGTACTTTCATTTTATGCCAAAGTCCGGTTTTAACTCCTAAAGTACTAAATGACGTTAAATTCCTTTTAAAGAGATCCATTCTTTATAAAAGTCACCCGATACAGTAGTATTAAAATAGAGTGACTCACATTTTAGGTAAACCAAAACACTTTCCTTTTCAACCACGTTCTTTCCCTAAGGTTCCAGCTTGCCTAATTTCAATTACTCAAGTCTCTTTATTTTAGAAAAGTTTCATAGTTCAATGTCTTAATCTCTTTTAAAACAATTGAGTAACATATGCCTTATATGAGTGTAGAGTTATTCTTATTCATAATCAATCTTATTAAGCAACCATGATCTAGGAAATGTAATATCATTTTGTCTCATCTTAGCTTCTATGCAGATGGAGGTTTCAATGGTTTTAATAATACTTCATTATTCAATACATTTTCCTTTATTAGCTACGCAGCTGGTTTGTTCGATACTTATTCTGATTTCCAAATCGAAGAAACATTATTCCTTTTAAAACCAAGTACTCATTACTCACGAGGTTTCACACAAACATCCATATTAAGTCAAGTCTCTTATCTTTTAAGATTAAGTCTCTTAACTTCTAAAATCAAGAAACCATTCTCTTTATCTCTCTTAAGACGTTATACCTAACTTCCCATAAAGCTAGTATAACTCTTATGTTTTCAAAACCAAGTATTACTCTTCTTTCAAAACGGTTCTTAATCTTTTGAAATACTTCAAGATTCTTTTATTCAGCTTAAGTCAAAAGACATTGCATAACTATGTTCTGTTAACACACGACGTCTACCGTATCATATATATATCCTTTAAAATATCATGTCAAGAGTATATGAAGAATCACATACCTCGCGACGATTATCGACTATAAGCAAAACGCCCATCGCTTATAACCCGCTTAGCCTTGTCCACCTTCCAAGTAGTTCATGCTACTCAGTAACATTCAACCAATAAAGGTTATCACCATCAGAATACACTCCCATGTAAGATACGCTTTAATCTTCTACTCTAATATTCTTGACGTGAATTCATTCAAGTCTATTCTCAGAATATCCTTCTATTACGCTCAATTCTCTTCTATGAATCTTATATTCATTTCTATACTACTACAGTATGTAATTCCTAATTACAATAGAAGGACAGTAGTAGTTACCTCGATGAGCCCAAAATTATCCAAGTTTAACGTCGATCCTGAGCAACGTTTAGCTCCTACTCCGAGTGCTCCAACTGGGCCCAAACAACCCTTGAAGTTCTACGCAACTTCTACTAAACACTTCAACCGACTATGAAGGTTTCCTTGGGGTTTCGTTTAGTGGCTAAAGGAAGTATAATAGTATTTTCCGGGCTCTACGAATAGAGGTAACTTTGGAAAGTACTATAAGGTATATGGGCTAAGGTGTTTAGGGCATTATAACAATACTTGGAGAGTATTTCTATACCACAAAGGGGTATTATATGAAACCAACTAGGCAGTGGGCTACCCTCGCTAGACACTACAAAGCAGAGGAGGCTCTCGGCCATGGCTCACAAAAGGGAGACTCTTTGACCAGAACTACTCAAGAGGGGAGGAGGATTTCAAGACTTAGAAGATTGCTCAAGTTTGGAAGAAAGTCTTCAACTTAGGGTATTTATAGTCAAGCAACGGCCAACCAATGGCCAAGATCAAGCCAGTGCCATGCAAGTGTAGTGGTCAAGATTTAACCATGTGTACCTTATCCATCTACCACACCAACTTGCACAAATATCCTACCTACTCCCTTGACCCCAATCGCCCATTACCGCTCAACCTCACGTTTAATGCGAGGGTGACACTTGTCACCTCCCGCTGGTCCAAAATGTTTCGCCTCTGAAAATCCAAAAATAATAAATGATATAGCCGAATTTTCCCTTCGCAAGTCTTGTAAAACGCTTCGCCGAAAACGACTCTTTCTGACTGCGCCCAAATTTTCAAACTCGCCAACTTAAGGCTCAAACTTTGACGCACGCCCTTACGCATATACCGAAATACGGTATAACATTCTTCCTCCTTAGAAACATTCATCCCGAACGTTCCTTCTCAAACAGATAACGATAAAGTTCTTCTAACGAGTTGCCAACGCCATCACCGCCACGAAATAACACGTTCTCTTCATTCCCACTTGCCCTTCCCGAACACTTGAACTCTTCTAGATAATGCATCACACTTCGCCATCGCCGCTTCCCAAAACTTTGGAGTCACCACCTCCAAAACTTGGTCATCTTACTAGCCTCAATCTCCCTTAAGGCCATTCCCGCCTTCACGATCCGCTCGGTCGAACACATCCACGAACTCATACGATGGTCATCTAACTCGCCTAGCACCCTCGTGACTCCTACCACCGCGGGACCACCCGAGCCGACCCCACTCGAAGCAGCCGCTGGTCGCCCGCAACACGCTCCCAACCCGACCCACTTAACGATCAAGCTCTTGTTTCCGATCCGAACAATCTTATTTATACAGTCATGAAAAGCTACCACTTCCATTTTACACCACCTCAGAATTTTCCCACAATTACTCCACGTATACTTATACATTCTCGCAAAGATCACCCGACAAAAATCTTGTATTCAAGACGGCCTTACATCTAAGGTCACAACTGGTAATATTCTAAGGTTCATCATTTTCTCACCCCTGTGCTTACCCTTTTTCACTAACTGTGTTCTAAATCACATTTTAGCACAAGTGCTATCCGAACATAACACTAAACACATCATCACAACATCAATACATACAAAACTCTGAGGGTTAGATATACTAAAAATAGGCGGTTCAGGACCGCTTAAAATCGGGAATCCCACCGCGACTTCTACCTGGCTCGCCGCTGTATGAACATCCCGCCTAGCTATGGAAGGTGAAGAACCCGCAATCGGTCTAGAGGTTCAGGCTATCCACCAGCATACCCTCGGCCTGACAAGCCTCTCACAAATGGCCTGGCTACCGCAAGTATAGCAATCTCTCAAACCAAAGACGACATTCCCCTGTGGGCTTTACCACAATGGTCACACCGAGATACGCGTGGCCTCATCCGGCGAGCACTTCTACTCCTCAAAATCAACACGGGAGCTCGACCGCTTCTCAATATCCCAGTGTCCTGGCGTGGAGGACCACTGCAGATCTGGGCGGAGGTACATAACTAGTTCGCCTGAGGCGGTCCGCCTCAAAGTCATCAAAGCGACTCGCTGCTCGCCTCTTACTCGCGATCTCGGTCATTCCACAATTTCTCCGCCTCACATCCAAGTGCATAAGCTCGCACGGCAATGTCCATGCCCTACAAGAGCTACACCGAACAACCGCTAGGTAATCATCGAGCCCAGAACATATCCGTGCACTCGATCCTCCATACTAGCTACTAACGCGGACGCATCGGCCAACGAGTCGAACTCCACATTGTACTCCCGAACCGCACGCCTGCTCGCCGCAAACCAAAAACTGTCCCGAGCCCTCTCATCTGCGAGGCAAGCAGTGCAAGAAATGCCTCGAGAACTCGCCCCATATAGCCGGAAGGCATTCTCTCCCGATAGCCCCATGAATCAAACCAGGCTCATGTATCACGTAGCCGATGCGAACCTAGACCACCGACGGCCTCCGGCGCTCCGATCGGATCTCATGATCCACAGAATCGCTTGATGAACTCTCGATCATCCTCGTGCCTCGACCCATAAAATCAAGTGTTACATCTCGTGAAAATCTCGTAGCCTCAAACTATCCGGACGGTGAACCATGGTGCTATCGAACTGGCCGCTGGCCCAAATTTATCCTCAAGTCTGCCACAACTCGCCATTAATCGGGCCTACTCCTTGTAACCCATCTCTCCGCCTGCATCATGGACTGAGGCTCGTGTATCGTGGTCTCGTAGACCGCCACGCTTACTCGCAGCCTCCTCTCGCCGCTTTGCCCTTCCGGGCTTGCTGCACGGAGGCATACTGGTACAAACGAGATGCGTCGAGGGTCCAACTTACAACAGCCTCTAAGGCATGATCTCGAATGAGAAGAAGGAAACTAATTTAAATGTCCTCATAATTCTCACGATTATAGATGGTGCACAACACATCGATAATCGACTCTACTTGACACGGTAGACACTTTCCGAGGACTAATCGCTTTGATACCACTTTTGTCACGACCGAACCCGAGTCCGCGGATCGTGCCTTACCCCGCACCCTAGTGATACAACATCGAGAAAAACCAATGGAAATAAAAACTTAAACATTTAAATAGAGCATGGATCAAGATAAGAGAAAATAAAGCAACCAAAACTGGGTTGTCTTTCAACATATATATATATAGACATTTGAAGCGATAATCCTTACAACCCCGCCACAACAAAGCATGCACTTCTAAGATTTTTACAACAACTATGACGGGACGGGGCCTGTCATACCTCGATGCAAGAACCTACGCACTGGTAACATACCAGCATAAGCCTCGAAGGAACGAGCTTCCCAATATGTCAAAGGTGATCCTATGTGGATCGACGGTAGATGTAATCTACTGCGGCATTAACGCAGCCCGGGCTGAGGTCGATACAGTACCAAGTATTGGAATCAGAATATCAGAATGAAATCATAATAGTCTATATAAAGCGAGAGACATGTATGATAACCAAACTACAAGACACCACATATAAACGGTCATATCAAGTCGGGACTCACGCCCAAATCATCACTCGTGTCAGGAATTCCTTCCCATCACTATGATCTGCGATAACAACGCCAAGAAGTATATATGAACACCGGGTCCCATTGTGTCAATAAACCGTCACGGCAAGTATAACTACAGATCCGACTGCATCAATAATACAGCATAACCATACCGTAAGGTGACGCGTGGCAATTGCACTAGCCTCCACTCGCATCCACTCGCCACTAATGCGACGGGGCGAGTGAATCGTCGCACCGATCACAACCGTAAAGTCACGGCTCCATCCAAACAACGACTGCGGGCGACACGTGGCAAGACACCAGCCTCCACCAGATCCACTGCCACGAGTCGACGGGCGTGATGAAGTGAATCGCCGGGCACCCGATCACAACCGTAAGTCACGAGCACTTTGCCGCTAAGCCGACACGCAAAAGTGCAATAACCGCTACGAGATCCACCGCGCCACGTGAATGGCGGGGCAAGTAAACAGGCTACGCACCGATCACAACCGTAAGTCACGATACTCGCCATGGCGCAACCATAATGGTCACGTGTCGCACAGAATCCATCAACTGTAGACATGCCCATGTAGCAATGCTAATGGAGGCATACCTGAATCTCCCACATCAGATGCGTCCAAGTAAGTTCAACAAGTCAACCTACGCCATCGAGACGCGAGTATAAAACACAATTCTTGCACAACAAAGACTATCACCATAAAGATAAGCAAGTTACACATAACTCAAGGTACTTTCATTTTATGCAGTCCTGGTTTTAACTCCTAAGTACTACGCACGTTAAATTCCTTTAAAGAGATCCATTCCTTTTATAAAGTCACCGATACGTAGTATTAAAATAGAGTTGACTCGCATTTTAGGTAAACCAAAACACTTTCCTTTTCAACCACGTTCTTTTCCCTAGGTTCCATTGCTAATTTCAATTACTCAAGTCTCTTTATTTTAGAAAAGTTTCATAGTTCAATGTCTTAATCTCTTTTAAAACAATTGAGTAACATATGCCTTATATGAGTGTAGGTTATTCTTATTCATAATCAATCTTATTATGCGACCATGATCTAGAAATGTAATATCATTTTTTCTCATCTAGCTTCTATGCGGATGGAGGTTTCATCGGTTTTAATAATACTTCATTATTCAATACATTTTCCTTTATTAGCGCTGCAGTGGTTTGCTTGATACTTATTCTGATTTCCAAAATCAGTAAAACATTATTCCTTTTTAAAAACCAAGTACTCATTACTCACGAATGAGGTTTCACACAAACATCCATATTAAGTCAAGTCTCTTATCTTTTAAGATTAAGTCTCTTAACTTCTAAAATCAAGAAACCATTCTCTTTATCTTCTTAAGGCGTTATACCTAACTTCCCATAAAGCTAGTATAACTCTTATGTTTTCAAAACTAAGTGATACTCTTCTTTCAAAAACGGTTCTTAATCTTTTGAAATACTAAGATTCTTTTTATTCGCTTAAGTCAAAAGACATCGCCGCATAACCACGTTCTGTTAACACACGACGCTCACCGTACTATATATATATCCTTTTAAAAATATCATGCCAAGAGTATATGAAGTTAATCACATACCTCGCGACGATTATCGATCATAAGCAACGATCACTACAGTATAACCCGCATTGCCTCGCCCACCTTCCAAGTAGTTAGAAATGCTACTTTCGCGAGAACATTCAACCAATAAAGGTTATCGATCCTACCGTAAATACAATCTATGTAAATCACCAGTTTAATCTTCTACTCTAATATTCATTCACATGATGAATTCATTCAAGTGCGATACGTAATATCCTTCTATTCACGGTTCAATTCTCTTCTATGAATCTTATATTCATTTCTATGCTACTACGATATGTAATTCCCAAATTACAATAGAAGGATGATGATTTACCTCGATTGACCCAAAATTGCTCCAGTTTGCGTCGATCCGAGCAATCGCTTTGGCTTTCACTACTCCGAAAGTGCTCCGAACCGCCAAACAACCCTTAGAAGTTCTACGCAACTGCTACTAAACACTTCAACCGAGCTATGAAGGCGTTTTCCTAGGGTTTAGTTTAGCCGTTAAAATAAGTATAATAGTATTTTCCTGACTCTATGTACAGAGGTAACTTTGGAAAGTACTATAAGGTATATGGCTAAGGTATTTAGTGTGGCATTATAACAATACTGGAGAGTATTTTCTATACCAGCGGTATTATATGAAACCAACTAGCACAGTGGTACTTCTGGCCTGGGACACTTACAAAGTGAGTGGAGGGGTTTCGCTGGCGGCGAGGGCTCACATAAAGTGTGGACTCTTTTTGACGAACTACTTCAAGAGGGAGTGAGATTTCAAGACTTAGAAAGATCAAGCCAAGTTTGGATGAAGAAAGTCTTCAACTTATGGTATAGGAGTGGTAATATTGTTCCACTTGCTAAGACAGCTAAGCATATAGTAGTAATGTAGATTTAACGCAGTGCACTTACCCATCTAGCTTACACTAATTGTACAAAGCACTCTGACAAACATCTAACCCAATCGCCCATTACCGCCCAACCCACGCTCCAATGCAGGCATGACATCACACCCTCCTCACAACCAAATGCCGCCTCTGAAAAATCCGCAAAAATAATAAATGACATAGCCTAATTTCCCTTCGCAGTCTTGTAAAACGCTTCACGAAAATGACTTTTCTGCACTGTGCCCAAATTTAACCTGCCAAACTTAAGTTCAAACTTCGTGATGATACCCCACGCATACCTTTGCATGGCATAACAAGATATTTGTTATGTATTTATCTCTTATTTGTAAAAGCATGCATTTTATTATCACGTTAAGTATCGATAAGTTAGAAAACATGTTAGTCAAAGATGGTACGGGTTGGCGCGAACTCAATAGTACACGCTGAGACTCATGGCGTCGTCTGGGAAAAGATTTTACGCTAGTCTTT
>CM056729.1:64863222-64973011 GCA_029844215.1 Przewalskia tangutica
TTGTGATATTTGTGTGGTAGATGGATAAGATTGCAACGTGGATGAATCCTGCTTTTACCGCTCACTTGCCTACTACTTGGCATGATCTTGGCCATTGGTTGGCCATTGCATTGACCTATAAATACCCACGGCACGGCAAGACTTCTTCATCCAAAAAATTGTTCACAAGTCTTGAAATCCTCTCCCTCCCTCTCTATAGTTTTCAAATGTCCTCCCGCTTTGCTGAGGCTTTGGCAGAAGCACCCCTCCCAAGCTTTGAGGAGGCGCTTTGGTAGAGGTACCCCTCTCCTAGTGATGCTGGTGGTGCACACCCCACTCTGTAGGTGGTCTCGTAAATACTACCCCACAGGTGAAAATACTCCATGTATAGTTACTATTCCAAATACGCTTAGCCCCGAAATACGCTTGTAGTATTCGAGGTTACAGCTTATACTTAAAAAGCCGGAAATACTATTATACGTCCGCCCTTCGATCGCTCGCGAAACCACTAAAGGAGGAAAATCTTCACGGTTGGTTGAAGTATTAGGAAGAAGTTTCGTAGAACTTCTAAGGGTTGTTGGGCGGGTTGGAGCACGGAGTAGGAGCTAGGCGTTGCTTTCGGGATCGACGTTAAACTTGGATAATTTTGGGCTTCTAGGGTAAATAATCCTATCCTTCTATTTGTAATTGGAAATTACATGCGTAAATAGAATAGAAATGAATATAAGATTCATAGAAGAGATTGGTGTAATAGAAGGATATTCAGAATAGACTTGAGCTGAAATCGCTTTCAATCGGTAGAATATTAATGTAGAAGTTGATAGACTTATATAACCTTTATAGGTTGAATGTTAAAAGTAACTTGTACTACTTGAAAGGTGGACAAGGCTAGTCGGGTTATAAGCGTGGGCGTTTGCTAATAGTCGATAATCGTCGCGAGGTATGTGATTCTTCCTATCCTCTTGAGCATGATATTTTAAAAGAATATATATATGATGCGGTGGGCGTGCGTGTGCTAATTGAGCGTGGTTAATACTTGCAGCAATGTCTTTTGACTTAAGCTTTGAATAATAAGAATCTTGAAGTATTTCAAAAATTAAAATCCTTTTTGAAGAAGAAGTAATACTTGGTTTAAAGCTTAAGAGTTATACTAGCTTTATGGGAAGTTAGGTATAACGACTTAAGAGAGATAAAAAGAATGGTTTATTAATTTTAGAAGTTAAGAGACTTGATCTTAAGATAAGAGACTTGACTTAAATAAATTAATATGGATTTTGTGTGAAACCTCATTCGTGAGTAATGAGTACTTAGTTTTTAAAGGAATAATGTTTCTTGATTTGGAAATCGAGAATAAGTGTCGAACAAACCAACTGCGAGCGTTAATAAAGGAAATGTTTAGACTAATTAAGTATTATTAAAACGGTAGAAACCTCCGTACTGCATAGAATCTAAGATGAGACAAAATGATATTACATTTCCTAGATCATGGTTGCAAATAAGATTGATTATGAACAAGAATAACCTACTCACGTATAAGGCATATGTTCTCAGAATTGTTTTAAAGGAGAATTATATCATTAAGTGATTAAAACTATGAACTCTGAAACCTTTGAAAATGAAACTTGAGCGTTTAAAATTAGGCAAACGAGCGTTTGGAACATAATGTTGTTACTTGATTTTCCAAGGAGTGTTTTAGTTTACTTAAAAAAGATAGTCACTCTATTTTTATACTCACGGGTATTGTGTGACTTTCGTGAAAGATCGGATCTTTTAAGAGTTAATGTATGAAGTACTTTGGGGATAAATTCGAACTTGTTAACATAAAGTAGAAGTACCTTGTGTGAAGAACTTGATTGTATTGGTTTGTGATAGCCTTGTAATACTTTCTTGTTGATTTGATAAGTAAACATGTTAGGATCTTCGTGTGTTAGTATCTTGTGATATTCTTGTTGTGCTTACGTTGCTAAACTTTAAACCCGTTATGCTGTTATTATATCACATACCCGCCGACTTATTATCACGGAGAAGGGCTTGCCACGCAGTCTTGGATGCGGTCTATCGGCACATGCGGTCTATGTGACTATGCGGGCGGCGGTATGCTCGAGATTGATCATTCGGTGTTTTATCGATCACGGGGATGCCCTATGCGATGCGTGTGATGACTAAGCGGTCTATTGAGACTATGCGGGTTGCGGGAGTCGAGGAGAGTGCAGGGGTTAGCTACCCGTCTTGAGTCTACTCGATCTATGCGGGTCTATGTGTGACCTATGCGAAGTGCGGGAAGTCGGGGATTAGGCACGCATGTGATACTATGGCGATTAGCCTTGCCGATCATTAGCGGCCTAGAAAAAGACCCGATTATAGTATATCCATTTACGCTCTTGTTTATGTTATGGCGTGAGACCCGTAATTATATTTGAGAAGATGGCTTTAAGGCGTGAGTCACGACTTGACATATGGCTTATTTATTGTGAGCGTAGTTTGGTGATCATACATGTCTCTGCTTTATATAGACTATGATTTCATTTCTGATATTTTCAGTTTCACATGCTTGGTACTGTTATCTACGACCTCCTTGGAGAAATTTGCGTTCATCTTGCGCGGTGAAGTACGCGATCGTTGATCCTCGCTCATGATCACGATTCGGCGTATGGGAAGCTCCGTTTCTCACGGAGGCTTATCGATTGGTATAGTCCCAATAGTTATAAGTACTTACATTCGGGGTATGGCGGGGCCTGTCCGTCATTGTTGTAAAACTCTTAGAGAGTGCAGCAAATGCGGTTGTGGCGAGTTGTAAAAAGGGATGTAAGCTTGTTCTAGTTGATATTTATATATGCCTTAGCAAATTTTCTCGAATGAACTATTTTATTTCATGTCTTGTTTTATATTCGGCTGATTACTCTGATGTATGTCTACTTGGGTGCCCGGGGTAAGGCGCGATCACGGGCAGTTTGAATTAAGTGACAAAAAGTAATATCGAGCGATTAATCCTCGGAAAGTGTCTGGGCAAGTATCTAGTAGAGTCTTGATTATCGATGTATTGTGCACCACACGATAATCGAGGCTATAGGATATTTAGGATTGGTTTCCATTCTTCTCACTCACGAGATCGTGCTTAGGCGTGTTATAAGTTGGACCCCTACAACGTGCTTTCTTTCCACTGCGGGTATGCCTCGCGTAAAGCGGTCAGGGCGAAGGCAAGGCAGCGAGAGGCTGCGGTAAATGCGGAGGAATTCTGAGGGCGAGGCCCAATCATCACTGAGGTGGTGCTTCATTCGGGGAGTTCTGCGACGCCGCCCGGCCAAGCGAGTTTAGCGCGGTAACGATTCTACTGCGGCCGTGATAGTTGAACCTTGGTTCCACGGCCAGGAGCAGAGAATATAGATTTCAAAGAGGCGACCTGTTACTAGCTATGGATTTATGCGAAAGTATATTATACTACCAATTTATCGCGGTCGTGATGACTATCTAAGAGAGGGTTGTGCAGAATAGCTGCGTCGATCGGGAAGCTTGAGCATGGCTGCGTGCGGGCTTATCTTGCGTGGAGCGGCGTAGAGATCGGCGAGTTGTCGGGGACAGCGAGAAGAGGCGTCGGCGGGATCGCTGGTAACTTTCGGGGTGAACCGCCTCGGCGGCCAGATTAGATATGCCACGTCCACATGCGGTGGTCTCGGGGACTTGGGGCGTTCGGAGTATGCGAGGAGTTAGTGAACTCGAGGGCTTAGTTGTGACTATCACGTGAGTTCAGTGGCCGGATTGATTTTCCCGGTGTTCGCGGTGTGAGCGTCGTCGGGAATGTCGTCTTTTAGTTGGTACTTGTTTTACCTCACGGCCGTCGAGGCCGTGTGTGAAAGGGTGTCTAGTAGGAGGATGCAAGTAGGAGGACTCGACGCCGGGATCGGTGACCGATTCATCATCTTTGAAGCTATCGCCTTGCAGGCGAGAGTGATTAGAACAACAAAGGGAAGTGAAGCGGTGATCTGACATATCTTTAACCAGAGAGATTGTGTGTGATAAGATGAGTATATCTTAAGTGTTATGTTCGAGATAACATAAGTGTAAATTTTGATTAGAAATCATGGTTAGGGATAAGGGTAAGATTGGGGTTAGGGAAAGTGTGAGCCTTAGAGTTTTGCGTGGAGACCTTAGAAGCAAGGCCGTCTCGAGTAGAAGATTTATATTTTATGTTTGACCACTTATCGGGTGCATAGTACCGTGAGATATGTTTGTGTGATAAGTCACGAGTGGTATGAAGTGAAGAGGGTAGTTGAGCTAAGAATCTGCTAGGTTTCGTGACTTGATTAGTTAGATTGTTAGGATCGGGAGCAAGTGTTTCTGTGAGTGGGTCGGGTTGAGGCCATGCAGCGGGTCGACCAGCGACTGTTTTATGGTGGGAGTCGGTTGTGGTGGTCCGCGGTGGTATAGTCACGAGGGTGTTAGGCCCGAGTTTAGTTAACCATCGTGCGAGTTCGTGGATGCGTTCAACCGATGGTCGGGCGATGAGGTCAGCCCATATTGTCTTTCGATCAGATCGTTTACTCGGAGAGGTTATGCGAGATGTTATATCGGGGAAGGTTGTAAAGGCTGCGCGAGGTGCCTACGCACCTTATAATGACAGTGGAGCCGAGTTATGGTTGTTTCTTTTGGAAGTTTTACAAGCGGGGTTAGGAACTTCGAGGTAAGTCTACGATATCACGTTCGCCTCGGGCGGTGTGTGGATTTGAGGGTAGCTGTGAGTTGTTGTCTCTGTTGAGGAGTGTTTTAATAGCTACCATTTCGATGTTGAATGTCGACTTTATGGCGCCTTGTAGGGCGAAATGTAAGTTCCGTTCGATTGGTTCGATGTTGGCAAGGTTGAGATGGTTGGTTCATACTTGTTGGCGAGGATGTGGATAGGGTGAAGCTTATCGAGAAGAGGTTATTGGCGGCTCGAGTCAGCGAAGTTGTGCGGATAATGTCGGCAGCGTTTGGAGTTGAGTTGATGGTGGGTGTTCTTGAAAGTACCACCGGGAAGGTGTGGCGAGATTCAGCGGAGAAATGTGGCGAGTTACTTTGGGCCTTTTGGATCATGTGAAGAATAGGCGGGTTGCCTATATGTTAGCTTTTCTTGTCCAGGCTTAGGAGCGATCGTCCGATCTTTCATATTGCTATGTTGGAAGAGTATCGGAGATCCGTCAGTATTCTCGGTTAATGATGACCAAGTGGAGGTAGTAACGAGTTTTGGCGAAAGCGATGCGGGAATGTGGTAAGTTATGAGAAAGAGTTCGAATTAATACGAGGAAAGATGCGACAGTAAGGAAGAAGCGAGCATGTGTTAAGAACATAGATGTGATCTTTTCTTTTGTAAAGTGAAGGTGCGAGGAGTACCTTTTAGCCGCCCTTGGGTGGGAGTTTTTGTGATGTTAGAGGTGATTCCTAGTGGACTTGGATGTCGATGTTTGCGCGGGTGTTTTACGTGGCCATGTGTGGCATTTGCAAGCTTGTTAAGCTATGAGGAACTTCGTCATTATCCGTCTTGAGAAGGAACGTTCGGGCGAATGTTTCTAAGGAGGAGAATGTTATACCATATTTCGGTATATGCGTGAGGCGTCGTAGGAAAATTAAGCCTTAAAGTTAGGCAAGGTTCGAATTTTGTTCACATGACCCCGATTAGAATCGTTTTTCGGCCGAAGCGTTTTACACAACTTGCGAAGGAAAATTCCGGCTATGTCATTTAGTATTTTTGCGGATTTTTCCGAGAGCGAAATATTTTGGACCAACAGAGGCGACACTTGGCACCTCAATTGGTGGACTTATGGGCGGCAAGTTGGGCGAAATGGAGAGTGGGAGTAGGTAGGATATTTTGTGATATTTGTGTGGTAGATGGATAAGGTGCACATGGATGAATCCTCACCCTACACTTGCCTACTACTTGGCATGATCTTGGCCGTTGGTTGGCCATTGCTTGACCTATAAATACCCCCTACGCAGAAGACTTCGTCCAAAAATTGTTCTAAGTCTTGAAATCCTTCTCCCATCTACATAGTTTCGTCCTCCCCTTGTGAGGCTTTGCGAGAGCACCCCTCCGCTGAGAGGCCTTTGGCGAGGGTACCCTCCTCTCCTAGTGATGCTAGTAGTAGCACGCCCCTGCCTTAGGTGGTCTCATAAATACTACCCCAGGGTAGAAAATACTCTCCGTGTATAGTTACTATTCAAAATACCTTGGCCCAAATACCTTGTAGTATTCGAAGGTTACAACATACTAAAGCCGGAAATACTATTATCGTCCCTTGGTCACTAAGCGAAACCTAAGGAAAATCTTCACGATTGGTTGAAGTATTAGGAAGAAGTTCGTAGAACTTCTAAGGGTTGTTTGGAGCGGGTTGGAGCACCGGAGTAGGAGCTAGGCGTTCTTCGGGATCGACATTAAACTTGGATAATTTTGGGCTTAGGGTAAATAATCCTATCCTTCTATTTGTAATTGGAAATTACATGCGTAAATAGAATAGAAATGAATATAAGATTCATAGAAGAGATTGATTTGTAATAGAAGGATATTCTGAATAGACTTGAGTGAAATCGCATCAGTAGAATATTAATGTAGAAGTTGATAGACTTATATAACCTTTATAGGTTGAATGCTCGATAGTAACTTGTACTACTTGAAAGGTGGACAAGGCTAGCGGGTTATAAGCGTGGGCGTTTTGCTAATAGTCGATAATCGTCGCGAGGTATGTGATTCTTCCTATCCTCTTGAGCATGATATTTTAAAAGAATATATATATAATCACGGTGAGCGTCACGTGTGCTAATTGAGCGTGGTTATGCGGCAATGTCTTTTGACTTAAGCTGAATAATAAGAATCTTGAAGTATTTCAAAAGAATTAAGAATCCTTTTGAAAGAAGAGTAATACTTGGTTTTAAAAGTTTAAGAGTTATACTAGCTTTATGGGAAGTTAGGTATAGCGACTTAAGAAGATAAAAGAATGGTTTATTAATTTTGAAGTTAAGAGACTTGATCTTAAGATAAGAGACTTGACTTAAATAAATTAATATGGATTTTGTGTGAAACCTCGTTCGTGAGTAATGAGTACTTGGTTTTAAAGGAATAATGTTTCTTGATTTGGAAATCGAGAATAAGTATCGAACAAACCAGCTGCGGCGTTAATAAAGGAAATGTTTGACTAATTAAGTATTATTAAAACGGTAGAAACCTCCATCTGCATAGAAGCTAAGATGAGACAAAATGATATTACATTTCCTAGATCATGGCTGCTTAAATAAGATTGATTATGAACAAGAATAACCTACTCACATATAAGGCATATGTTCTCAAATTGTTTTAAAGGAGAATTATATCATTAAGTGATTAAAACTATGAACTATGAAACCTTTCGAAAATGAGAAACTTGAGCATTTAAAATTAGGCAAACTTGAACGTTTGGAACATAATGTTGTTACTTGATTTTCCAAAGGGAAGTGTTTTGGTTTACTTAAAAAGATAGTCACTCTATTTTTATACTCACGAATTATTGTGTGACTTTCGTGAAAGATCGGATCTTTTAAAGAGTTAATGTATGAAGTACTTTGGGGATAAATTCCCGAACTTGTTAACATAAAGTAGAAAGTACCTTGTGTTAAGAACTTGATTGTATTGGTTTGTGATAGCCTTGTAATACTTTCTTGTTGATTTGATAAGTAAACATGTTAGGATGCTACGTGTGTTAGTATCTTGTGATATTCTTGTTGTGCTTACGTTGCTAAACTTTAAACCCGTTGTACTGTTATTATATCACATACCCCCTTGACTTATTATACCGAGGGCTTGCCACCCTTGATGCGGTCTATCGGCCTGTCGCGGTCTATGTATTTATGCGGGCGACGGTATGCTCGAGATTGATCATTAGGGTGTTTTATCGATGTGGGGATGCTATCGCGATGCGTGTGATGACTAAAGCGGTCTATTGAGACTATGCGGGTTCGGGAGTCGGGAGAATGCAGGGGTTAGCTACCCCGATCTTGGTCTATCGATCTATGCGGGTCTATGTGTGACCTATGCGGTGCGGAAGTCGAGTTAGGCACGCGTAATGATACTATGGGCGATTGGCGCTTGCTTGATCATTAGCGGCCTAGAAAAGACCAGTTATAGTATATCCATTTCGCTCTTGTTTATGTTATGGGCGTGAGACCCATAATTATATTTGAGAGATGGCTTTAAGGGCGTGAGTCCCTGACTTGACATGACTGCTTATTTATTGTGAACTGTAGTTTGGTGATCATACATGTCTCCTGCTTTATATAGACTACTATGATTTCATTCTGATATTTTGATTTCACATACTTGGTACTGTTATCTTGACCTCGCCTTGAGAGCTGCGTTCATCTGCGCGGTAGAGTACGCGATGCGTTGATCCTCGCTCATAAGTCCTGATTCGGCGTATGGGAAACTCCGTTTCTCTGGAGGCTTATCGGTGGTATAGTCCTGTCGTTATAGGTACTTACATTGGGGTATGGCGGGGCCTGCCGTCATTGATGATAAAACTCTTAGAAGTGCATGAAATGCGGTTGTGGGCGAGTTGTAAAAGGATATGCTTATTCTAGTTGATATTTATATATCTGCATGAGCAAATTTTCTCAGATGAACTATTTTTATTTCATGTCTTGTTTTATATTCAGATTACTCGATGTATGTCTACTTGGGTGCGGGGTAAGGCACGATCCACGAGCCAGTTTAGTCGTGACAAAAGTGGTATCGAGCGATTAATCCTCGGAAAGTGTCTGCAGGCCGTATCTAGTAAGTCTTGATTATCGATGTGTTGTGCACCACACCAATAATCGGGAGGCTATAGGATATTTAGGATTGGTTTCCATTCTTCTCACTCACGAGATCGTGCTTAGTAGTGTTATAAGTTGGACCCTCTAACGTACTTTCTTTCCTACCAGTTATGCCTCGCGTAAAGGCGGTCAAGACCCGAGAAGGGCAAAGCGGCCCGAAGGCTGCGAGTAAATCTGGAGGATTCACGAGGGCCTGAGGCAATCATCGCTGAGGTGGTGCTTCATTCGGGGATTCTGCGACATCGCGGCCCAGCCATGATTTAAGCGCGGCAGCAGTTCTCTGCGGCCGTGATAGTTGAACCTTGGTTCCACGGCCAGGAGCAGAGAATATAGATTTCAAAGAGGCGACCACATTACTAGCTATGGATTTATGGCAAAGTATATTATCTACCAATTTATCGCGGGTCATGATGACTATCTAAGAGAGGTTGTGCAAGAATAGCTCGTCGGTCGAGCTTGAGCATGGCACTGCGTGCGGGCTTATCTTGCGCGGTAGAAAGCGTAGAGATCGGCGAGTTGTCGGGGGCGAAGAGGGCGATCGGCGAGATCCTTTGGTAACTTTCGAGGCGAACCGCCTCGGCGGCGAATTAGATATGCACATCCACGCATGCGAGTGGTCCTCCAGACTTGGGGCGTTCGGAGTATCGAGGAGTTGAGTGAACTCGAGGGCTTACAGTTCGCTGACTATCGTAGGTTCAGTGGCGGATTCATTTTCCCGGTGTTCAATGTGGCGACGTCGTCCGGGAATGTCGTCTTTAGTTGGTACTTGTTTTACCTACGGCCGTCGGAGCCATGTGTCGAAAAGGTGTCTAGTAGGAGGATGCAAGTAGGAGGACTCGACCTTGAGGATCGGTGACCGATTCATCATCTTCCCAGCTATCGCCCAGCAGGCGAGGTGATTAGAACAACAAAGGGAAGTGAAGCGATGAATCTGGCATATCTTTAACCCCAGAGATTGTGTGTGATAAGATGAGTATATCTTAAGTGTTACATTCGGATAACATAAGTGTAAATTTTGATTGGAAATCATGGTTAGGGATAAGGGTAAGATTGGGGTTAGGGAAAGTGTGAGCCTTAGAGTTTTACGTGGAGACCTTAGAGGCAAGGCCGTCTCGAGTAGAAGATTTATATTTTTATGTTTGACCCTTATCGGAGTGCATAGTATCGTGAGATATGTTTGTGTGATAAGTCACTGGTGGTATGAAGTGAAAGAGGGTAGTTGAGCTAAGAAGACCGCTAGGTTTCGTGACTTGATTAGTTAGATTGTTCGGATCGGGAAGCGAGTGTTTCTGAGTGGGTCGGGTTGAGGCCATCGCGAGTCAACCAGCGACTGTTTATGGTGAGGTCGGTTGTGGTGGTCTCGCGGTGGTAGTCACGAGGTGTTAGGCCCAAGTTTAGTTAACCATCATACGAGTTCGTGGATGCGTTCAACGATGGTCGGGCGATGAGGTCAGCCCGTATTGTCTTTCGGTCAAGATCGTTTACTGTGAGAGGTTATGCGAGATGTTATATCGGGGAAGGTTGTAAAGTGCACGAGGTGCCTACCTTCACCTTATAATGACAGTGGAGCCCAAGTTATGGTTGTTTCTTTCGGGAAGTTTTACAAAGCGAGGTTAGGAACTGGTAAGTCTCGATATCACATTCGCCTCGGGCGGTGTGTGAATTTCGGGAGTATTGTGAGGATTGTTGTCTCTGTTGAGGAGTGTTTTAATAGCTACCATTTCAGTATTGAATGTCGCTTTATGGCGCCTTGTAGGGCGGAAATGTAAGTTGTCGTTCGATTGGTTCGATGTTGGCAAGGTTGGATGGTTGGTTCATACTTGTTGAGGATGTGGATAGGGTGAAGCTTATCGAGAAGAGGTTATTGGCGGCTCGAGTCAGCGAAGTTGTGCGGATAATGTCGGCGGCGTTTGGAGTTGAGTTGATGGTGGGTCTTCTTGAAAGTACCACCGGAAGTGTGGCGAGATTAAGCGGAGAAATGTAGCGAGTTACTTTGGGCCTTTTCGGATCATGTGAAGAATAGGCGGGTTGCCTATATGTTAGCTTTGCCGTCCGAGCTTAGGAAGCGTCTGTCCGATCTTTCATATTGCTATGTTCGGAAGAGTATCGGAGATCCGTCAGTATTCTCGATTAATGATGACAAGTGGAGTAGTAACCCGAGTTTTAGGCCAAGCGATACAGGGAATGTGGTAAGTTATGAGAAAGAGTTGAGTGTCTGCGAGAAGATGACAGTAAGGGAAGAAGCGAGCATGTGTTAAGAACATAGATGTGATCTTTTCTTTTGTAAAGTGAAGGTGCGAGGAGTACCTTTTAGCCCTTGGGTGGGAGTTTTGTGATGTTAGAGTGATTCCTCGTGGACTTGGATGTCGGTATTTGCGCGGGTGTTTTACGTGGCCATGTGTGGCATTTGCAAGCTTGTTAAGCTATGAGGAACTTCATCATTATCCGTCTTGAGAAGGAACATTGGGATGAATGTTTCTAAGGAGGAGAATGTTATACCGTATTTCGAGTATATGCGTGAGGGCGTGCGTAGGAAAATTTAAGCCTTAAAGTTAGGCAAGGTTCGAATTTTGTTCTGACCCCGATTAGAATCGTTTTTTTCGGCGAAGCGTTTTACACAACTTGCGAAGGAAAATTCCGGCTATGTCATTTAGTATTTTTGCGGATTTTTCCGAGGCGAAATATTTTGGACCAACAAGAGGCGACACTTGGCACCCTCCATTGGTGGTGGACTTATGGCGGCGAAGTTGGGCCGAAATGGAGAGTGGGAGTAGGTGAGATATTTTTGTGATATTTGTGTGGTAGATGGATAAGGTGCACATGGATGAATCCTCACCCTACACTTGCCTACTACTTGGCATGATCTTGGCCATTGGTTGGCCATTGCTTGACTTCTCATACCCCTGCTGAAGACCTTCATCCAAAAATTGTTCTAAGTCTTGAAATCCTTCTCCCATCTCTATAGTTTTTCGTCCTCCCCCTTGTGAGGCTTTAGCCGAGCACCCCTCCACTTTGAGAGGCCTTTGGCGAGGTACCACTCTCTAGTGATGCTAGCCGTAGCACACCCTCCTGCGAGTGGTCTCGTAAATACTACCACACAGGTAGAAAATACTCTCCATGTATGAATTCTTATTCAAAAATACCTTGGCCCAAATACCTTGTAGTATTCAGGTTACACTTATACTAAAAGCCCGAAATACTATTATACGTCCCTTGATCACTGAAACCACAAGGAAAATCTTCCACGGTTGGTTGAAGTATTAGGAAGAAGTTTAGTAGAACTTCTAAGGGTTGTTTGGGCGGGTTGGAGCACCGGAGTAGGAGCTAGGCGTTGCTCGGGATCGACGTTAAACTTGGATAATTTTGGGCTTCCGAGGTAAATAATCCTATCCTTCTATTTGTAATTGGAAATTACATCTTAATAGAATAGAAATGAATATAAGATTCATAGAAGAGATTGAGCTGTAATAGAAGGATATTACAGAATAGACTTGAACTGAAATCGCATCAGTAGAATATTAATGTAGAAGTTGATAGACTTATATAACCTTTATAGGTTGAATGTTCAGCAAGTAGCTTGTACTACTTGAAAGGTGGACAAGGCTAGTCGGGTTATAGTCGTGGAGCGTTTTGCTAATAGTAAATAATCGTCGCGAGGTATGTGATTCTTCTATCCTCTTGAGCATGATATTTTAAAAGAATATATATATAGTGCGGTGAGCGTCGTGTGCTAATTGAACGTAGTTGTACGGCAATGTCTTTTGACTTAAGCCTGAATAATAAGAATCTTGAAGTATTTCAAAAGAATTAAAAATCCTTTTTGAAAGAAGAGTAATACTTGGTTTTTAAAAGCTTAAGAGTTATACTAGCTTTATGGGAAGTTAGGTATAACGACTTAAGAGAGATAAAAAGAATGGTTTATTAATTTTAGAAGTTAAGAGACTTGATCTTAAGATAAGAGACTTGACTTAAATAAATTAATATGGATTTTGTGTGAAACCTCGTTCGTGAGTAATGAGTACTTGGTTTTAAAGGAATAATGTTTTATTGATTTGGAATCGAGAATAAGTATCGAACAAACCAACTGCGGCGTTAATAAAGGGAAATGTTTAGACTAATTAAGTATTATTAAAACCCGATGAAACCTCCATCTGCATAGAAGCTAAGATGAGACAAAATGATATTACATTTCTAGATCATGCATTGCTTAAATAAGATTGATTATGAACAAGAATAACCTACTCACATATAAGGCATATGTTCTCAAATTGTTTTAAAGGAGAATTATATCATTAAGTGATTAAAACTATGAACTACGAAACCTTTCGAAAATGAGAAACTTGAGCATTTAAAATTAGGCAAACTTGAACGTTTGGAACATAATGTTGTTACTTGATTTTCCAAAGGGAAGTGTTTTGGTTTACTTAAAAAGATAGTCACTCTATTTTTATACTACGGGTATTGTGTGACTTTCGTGAAAGATCGGATCTTTTAAAGAGTTAATGTATGAAGTACTTTGGGGATAAATTCCCGAACTTGTTAACATAAAGTAGAAAGTACCTTGTGTGAAGAACTTGATTGTATTGGTTTGTGATAGCCTTGTAATACTTTCTTGTTGATTTGATAAGTAAACATGTTAGGATGCTACGTGTGTTAGTATCTTGTGATATTCTTGTTGTGCTTACGTTGCTAAACTTTAAACCCGTTGTGCTGTTATTATATCACATACCCATGACTTATTATCACAGGGCTTGCCACCCGCATGCGGTCTATCACGACTGTCACGGTCTATGTGACTATGCGGAGCGGCGGTATGCTCGAGATTGATCATTAAGGTGTTTTATCCGTCACGGGGATGCCTATGCGATGCGTGTGATGACTATCGGTCTATTGAGACTATGAGGGCTGCGGGAGTCGAGGAGAGTGCGGGGTTAGCTACCGATGCGGGTCTATCACGATCTATGCGGGTCTATGTGCGACCTATCGGTGCGGAAGTCGAGTTAGGCGCATATAATGATACTATGGGCGATTGGCCTTGCCCGATCATTAGCGGCCTAGAAAAGACCCGATTATAGTATATCCATTTCGCTCTTGTTTATGTTATGGCGTGAGACCCATGAGTTATATTTGAGAGATGGCTTTAGAGGCGTGAGTCCGTGACTTGACATGGCCTTATTTATTGTGGCTGTAGTTTGGTGATCATACATGTGGCGCCGAAACCGGACCCGTCAGGTGCCTTACCAGGCACCCTAGTGATACATCGTGAGAAAATCAGCGGAACATAAAACATGAGTCACTAAACAAGAGATATAGTAAATAAGCAGGCCAACCAGCAGTTGCCTTGATATATACATAAAACACGAGCAGTTTAATCCTTTTACAACCACACTTGCAGTACTACAGACCTCTAAGATATCTGACAACTATGGCGGGACGGGGCCGCCATACCACAGAATGTACAGAACCTCTGACTCGAGAAAGCATGCAAAGATAAGCCTCGGAAGAGCAGACTTCCGAGGCCTGTTTGAAGTGAGATCTAGGCGGGGATCCACGGCGGAGTGTACCTACTGCGGCATGAGCGGCCCGAAGGAGTCGGTACAACGGTACCAAGTATGTGAAAGCTGTAAATCTGCGATTAAATCATAACAGTCTATATAGCGGGAGACATGTATGATAACCAAAATCGATCACGACATAAGCGATCAAGTCGGGGACTCGCGCCTCAAAGTCACCACTCGAATATAACTATGGGTCTCGCGCCCACCACATCCATCATGTTGCATCATGGCCACATGCCCGGAATCTGCGTCGGTGTAGACATGTCCGTGATGCAACAATAATAACAAGGCGCGTGGCCACGTACCCTCGGAATCTTGCGTCGGTGTAGGCATGCCCGTATAACCTCGATAACAATATCTTGGTGGTCAACCACGCGCGTGGCCACGTGCCGGAATCTTGCATCGGTGTAGACCGTCCATGTTGCGATAATAACCATATATCGGGTAATCAACCGGCGACGCGTGGCGCGTGCCGGAATCTTTGCGTCGGTGTAGACATGTCCGTATGACATCAGCAACGAGCGATAATCAAAATGGAAACATACGTGGAATTCTCCATCCGCGCGTGCGTCCAAGTAAGTTCTCGACAAGTCGGCGGCCTGCAGAAAGGCGGTAACGAAATACCACACTTGCACAACGAGGCTATCGTCACAAGCATAGGCAAGTTTCACGACAACAAGCATGGCAAGTTTCACAACAACAAGCATAAGGCGAGTCTCGCGACTCGAAGTACTTTCATTTTATGCCAAAGTCGGGTTTGTAACCCCAAAGTACTACATCGTTAAGTTCTTTTAAAGAGATCCATTACTTTTATAAAAGTCACGATACGTAGTATTAGAATGACCAACCCGTTCCTTTTCAAAATCAAGTACAACATTCTTTTCTAAGTTCGGTTTGCCTAGTTTGATTACTCGAGCTTACCGTTTTCAAATGGTTTCATAGTTCCCAAACTTAATCACTTGATTCCTTTTAGAACAATTGGGTAATATATGTCTCGCGTGAGAGTAGGTTATTCTTGTTTACATCATTCTTATTACAATGACCATGATCTAGAAAATGTAATATCATTTTGTCTAAATCTTAGTTTCTATGCGGATGGAGGTTTCTCTTGGTTTTAATACGATCGTCATTATTCGGTACATTTTCCTTTATTATTGCGGTGATGCAGTCGATACTGCGTTACGATTTCGAAATCGATAAAACATTATCCTTTTAAATAAAACCAAGTACTCATTACTCACGAATGAGATTTCACTGAAACATTCACATTAAAAACAAATAAGTTAAGTCTCTTATCTTATAAGATCAAGTCTCTTAACCAACATGATAAACCATTTTCTTTACCTCTCTTAAGACATTATACCTAACTCCCAAAAGCTAGTATAACTCTTTTTAAAACCTTTAAAACCAAGTGTTACTCTCCCTAAAGCGACTTATAAATCTTTTTGAAATACATCAAGTTCTTTATTATAACTAGCAGTTATAATTCACACGATTACCTTTTAAAACCACAAAGTATTTTCTTACCTACGTAAAGTGTTATAACTTGACTCCGTAAAGCCGTTATAACACTTTATGTTTCAAATAATCAAATACTTTAAACACGTATGCGTCTGCGTACTACATAGTTACACGCATATCGTACTAGAAGAGATAGGAAGAGGTTCACATACCTCGCGACGATTTATCGACAATAAGCAAAATGCTCCAATCGTACTACGCACTGGCCACTTTCCTCCGCCATAGGTAGAATCGCTACTCTTAGTACTTTCACCTATAAAGGTCCTGGCGTCTATTAACCCCAAAACACAAGTTTATCTTTCTACGAAAATTGGCGACACGCCCACATGACGTAAATCTCCTCGCTTTATCGGTGGCTACGAAGCCAACCGAGGGTTAACGTCTAACAGGATGCGTACAATTCTACTACGGTAATGCTACATAAGTCTCTTTATGTCTGATACTAAGTAATTCTGATTCGGTTCTTCTCTTTATTATCATACATGTGATTCTTGTTCAATTCTTACGTTCTTGAGCTTAAGTCAAAGACATTGCCACGATTCTAAGTTCATTTCTATATATAGTATACAACATTTATATATTCGACAACATGTAATTTCGATTACAATAGAAGAACGATAGTGTTACCTCGATAAGCCCAAAATTATCAGTATAAAGTCGATCTGACAGCGCTTAGCTCTGCTCAGCGCTCGAACAACCGCCAGAAGTTCTAACCGACCTACTTACAACCAACAACGGGTGAAGATTTCCTTAGGGTTTTACGTTTTTGTGGCTAAAGGAAGTATAATCGTATTTACGGGCTTTTGTATAAGTGTAACCTTGGGAATACTACAAGGTATTTAGGCGAGTATTTGGACATTATAACAATACTAGGAGAGTATTTCTATACCACAACAAGGGTATTATCACAGCTTGACTAGGCTAGGGGTACCCGGCGAGCACATGAGGGGAGGGTGTGCTCTCGGCCACGAGGCCTCGCGAAAAGGGAGGAGGAAGCTCTCGGCTAGCACAACAAGAAGGGAGGAGAGGTTTCAAGACTTGGAAGTTTTTGGAATGGATGAAGTCTTCACACTTAGGGGTATTTATAGCAAAACCAAAAGCCAACCAATGGCGAAGATCAAGCCATGTGCAAGGCAAGTGTAAGGCGAGATCGAGCCAAGTGCACCTAACCTGCTCACAAAACACTCCTGAAACACTCGCGAAACAAGGCCAAAACAAGGCGCGATTCAAGGGACGATCGGCCAAGGCCAGCCGATCCTCTTGGGCCTTGATCGTCCAGTCCCGCCACTTGCTACGATGTGGGGTGACGCATGTCACCTCCGTTGGTCCAAAATGTTCGTCTCTCGGAAAAATCCATAAAATTATAAATGACATGGCGAATTTTCTCTCTGAAATTGTGAAGCGTTAAAGTCGAGCGACTCTGTCGGCACTTGTGCCCAAAATTTCGAAACATGCCTAACTTAAGGCTCAAAGAATGTCGTGCGTCCACGCGTACATACTGCGGAAATCTGGTATAACATTCTTCCCCGTAGAAACATTAGTCGAATGTTCGCTTGAGTCTCAAAACAAGCGGCGTCGATTATAGTCTTCCTGCTATATCGTCTGAAAACAATCATGCCACGCTGGCCCACAAAAACCGCGTTCGCTTCTCCGCTTTCTCGTAGTACTCGTCGAACACTCGAACTTCGTTCTGTATCAGTACCACACATCCGTCAGCCGTTTCCAACCCGCGAGTCACTACCTCGAGCTTGGTCGTCTCGCTAACCTCGATTTCCTCTGGGTCGTTCGGCCTCGCGACCAGCTGCGGTGAACATATCCACCAACTCATCGATGGTCATACAAACTTGGGCTAGCGTCCTCGTGACCCTACCACGCGGAGGACCACCCGACCCTACCTTAGTCGGACTCTGGGTTGACCGTATCAAATCCTCAGCCCGACCAGCGTCGCGTCAAGCCCTTGTTCCCGACACGGAACAATCCTACTATCTGGTCATGAAGCTACCACTTCCATTTCACGCTACCCGAGGACTTACCGCTTTTCACTAACGAGTTTCTAAATCATATTTTAGCTAAAGCTATCAAACATAACATAACACATCATTAACATCAATACGTACAAGTATCTACGAGGTTAAGGATATCACGAAACTAGGCGGTTCGAGGCCGCTAAAGCTGAAGCTTCCACGCGACCTCACAGTGGCCCGCGCTGCTCTAATAGTGTGCTATCCTGCAGCGCTACCCACAGTCGGACGGTCTCGTCGTATGGCCACGTTGGCGCCAGAATAACAAGCTCCGCTTGGTACTCGACCTTTCCCGAAATGCGGTCTACCATCGACCACGAGGTAGGGGTATTTGCATCTGGCGACACCCTACTCGCGAGCGTCTGAGCACAGGAGCGGACACAGTCTGAATATCCCGAGGTCGAAAGGCTGCGGAGGACCACTCTGCAATGGCGGAGTCATAACTAATCTGCTTCTTGGCGGTCGCCTCGAAAGTCGCCAAAATATCCGCCGTCTTGGCCGCCTGTGGCGGTCCGCTGCGTCGATCTGCGCTCGCCGCGCAGTGCATGAGCTGCGTGCGAGCAATGTCCGTGCGGTGAAGAAAGCTACCGCGCTAACTCTGCTGGGTAATCGCCGAGCCTGTAACATATCGGTGCACTCGATCCTCGTACTAGCTACTAATCACGAGAACATCTGGGACGATGAGTCGAACTCACATTGTACTCCCGGTATGCGCGGTGCGCCTCAGCGTCAAAAATCTGCCGGCGAGCCCTCGCCGTCTGGAGGCAAGAAATGTGCGAGAAGGCCCCGAAAACTTCGTCCAAGCGGTGGAAGTGCATTCTCTCCGGGGCGGCTCGCGAATCAAACCGATCGGCTGCGGTATCGCGCGGCCGATGCGAACCTAGGACCAACGACTCGGTCTCGAAGCCTTGATCACTCTCGCGATCGTGCATGGCGTCGGATGAACTCCTGCGGATCATCCTCGAGGCCTCGACCGTAGAACTGCGGCGGGCTACGTCTCGAAAGTCTGGTAGCCTCGGCTATGCGCTCGGGGGTGAACTCACGGGTGCCTGCGAAGTGAGGCTGCTGCGTCCGACCTATCGCCATATCGGCCGCGACCACGGCGATGGCCCGCCATCTCCTTGACTCTTACGCCCGGACCGTGGGGCTGAGGCTCGAGTCTTGTAGTCTCGGCCCGGCTGCTGCGGCTCTAAACTCTTTGGTCTTTGGCGGCGCGAAACCCGCGTCGGGCCTTGTCTCAGTCTTGGCCAGGGCTGCGCCACTGCGTGCTCCTCTGAATCACACTAGCGGCTCCTCGGCTGCCTTGCCATCAGGCCACGGTTGCGCTTCGCGGAGGCATAAGCGGTAAAAGCGAAACACGTCGAGAGGTCGACTTACAACACGGCTCTAAGGCACGATCTCGGAATGAGAAGAATGGAAACCAATCCTAAATGTCCTATAGCCTCACGATTATAGATGTGGTGCGCGCGCGATAATCAAGACTACTAGACGCGATGCATGGAGCACTTTCGAGACTAAGCGCTCACGATACCACTTGTGGCGCCCGAGCGGGCGTCAGTGCCTTACCGGGCACCCTAGTGATACATCGTCGGAGAAAATCAGCGGAACATAAAACATGAGTCACTAAACAGAGATATAGTAAATAAGCAGGCCCAGCAAAGCGGTTGCCTTGGTATATACATAAAACGACAGTTTAATCCTTTTACAACCACACTTGATTACTACAGACCTCTAAGATATCTGACAACTATGGCGGGGGCCACGCCATACCACGAATGTACAGAACCTGACTCGGGAAAGCATGCAAAGATAAGCCTCAGAAGGAGCGGGCTTTCAGGCAGCGAAGTGAGATCCTAGGCGGGGATCCGGCCGATGTACCTCTACCTGCGGCATGAGCGCGGCCCGAAGGAGTCGATCTGGCGGTACCAAGTATGTGGCGTAAATCTGCGATTAAATCATAACGATCTATATAAGCGGGAAACGTGTATGATAACCAAAATCGATGCAGCGACATAAGCGGTCAAATCGGGGACTCGCCTCAAAGTCACCCTCAAATATAACTATGGGTCTCGCGCCCGCGCGTCCATCATGTTCGCGTCATGCCCACGTGCCGAATCTGCGCCGGTGTAGGCGTGTCGTGATGCGACAATAATAACAAGGCGCGTGGCCACGTACCGAATCTTGCGCCGGTGTAGGCATTGCCCGTGTAACCTCGATATGATATCTTGGTGGTCGACCGCGCGCGCGTACCCCGGAATCTTGCGCCGGTGTAGACACGTCCGTGTTGCGGTAATAACCATATATCGGGTAATCAACGGCGCGTGGCGCGTGCCGAATCTTGCGTCGGTGTAGACGTGTCCGTGTGGCATCAGCAACAAGGCGATAATCAAAATGGAAACATACGTGGAATTCTCCGTCTGCCCGGCCGTCGAGTAAGTTCTCGACAAGTCAGCGACCTGCGAGAGGCGGTAACCACGAAATACCACGCGCGACGAGGCTATCATCAAGCATGAGCAAGTTTCATGACAACAAGCATAAGCGAGTTTCACAACAACAAGCATGGCGAGTCTCGCGCGACTCAAAGTACTTTCGTTTTATGCCAAAGTCGGGTTTGTAACCCCAGTACTACATCGTTAAGTTCTTTTAAAAGAGATCCATTACTTTTATAAAGTCACGATACGTAGTATTAGAATGACCAACCCGTTCCTTTTCAAAATCAAGTAACAACATTAACTTTTCCTAAGTTCGGTTACTAGTTTGATTACTCGAAACTGCGTTTTCAAATGGTTTCATAGTTCCCAAACTTAATCACTTGATTCCTTTTTAGAACAATTGAGTAATATATGTCTCACGTGAGTAGGTTATTCTTGTTTACATCGTTCTTATTACGACCATGATCTGAAAATGTAATATCATTTTGTCTCGTCTTAGTTTCTATGCGGATGGAGGTTTCTCTTGGTTTTTAATACGATCGTCATTATTGATACATTTTCCTTTATTAGCAGCTGCGGTGGTGCAGCCGATACACGTTCGATTTCGAAATCGGTAAAACATTATCCTTTTAAATAAAACCAAGTACTCATTACTCATGAATGAGATTTCACACAAACATTCACATTAAAAACAAATAAGTTAAGTCTCTTATCTTATAAGATCAAGTCTCTTAACTTAACATGATAAACCATTTTCTTTACCTCTCTTAAGACATTATACCTAACTCCCCAAAAGCTAGTATAACTCTTTTAAAACCTTTAAAACCAAGTGTTACTCTCATTCAAGCGACTTATAAATCTTTTGAAATACATCAAGTTCTTTATTATAACTAGCGATTATAATTCACACGATTACCTTTTAAAACCACAAAGTATTTTCTTACCTACGTAAAGTATTTATAACGACTCCCGTAAAGCGTTATAACACTTTATGTTTCAAACAATCAAATACTTTAAACACGTATGCGTCTAGGTACTACATAGTTACACGCGTATCGTGCTAGAAGAGATAGGAAGAGGTTCTACCTCGCGACGATTTATCGACAATAAGCAAAATGCTCCAAGTACTACCGCGCTAGCCCTTTCCATCGCCGAGTAGAATCGCTACTCTTAGTACTTTCACCTATAAAGGTCCTGGCGTCTATTAACCCCAAAACACAAGTTTATCTTTCTCTGAAAATTAGTGCCTCACCCCCAATGGCGTAAATCTCCTCGCTTTGTAGTCGGCTACGAGCCAACCGAGGGGTTAACCGTCTAACGGATCGTACAATTCTACTACGGTAATGCTACATAAGTCTCTTTGTGTAATACACACAGGTAATTACGATTCGATTCTTCTCTTTATTATCCTTATGTGATTCTTGTTCAATTCTTCGTTCTTGAGCTTAAGTCAAAAGACATTGCCACAATTCTAAGTTGATTCTATATATAGTATACAACAACTATATATTGACAACATATGTAATTTCAATTACAATAGAAGAACGATAGTGTTACCTCGATAAGCCCAAATTATCAGTATAAAGTCGATCTGAGCAGCGGCTTAGCTCTACTCGCGCTCGAACAACACTTAGAAGTTCTAACCAACCTGCTTACAACTTCAACAACGGGTGAAGATTTCCTTAGGGTTTCGTTTTTGTGGCTAAAGGAAGTATAATCGTATTTACGGGCTTTTGTATAAGTGTAACCTTGGGAATACTACAAGGTATTTAGGCGAGTATTTGGACATTATAGCAATACTAGGAGAGTATTTCTATGCCACAACAAGGGTATTATCACAGCGACTAGGCTGGGGTACCCAGCGAGCACCACAAAGGGGAGGGTGTGCTCGGCCACAAGGCCTCAAGGGGAGGGAGGAAGCTCGGCTAGCCAACAAGAAGGGAGGAGAGGGTTTCAAGACTTGGAAGTTTTGGAATGGATGAAGTCTTCACACTTAGGGTATTTATAGCAAAACCAAAAGCCAACCAATGGCGAAGATCAAGCCATGTGCAAGGCAAGTGTAAGGCGAAGATCAAGCCAAGTGCACCTAACCACTACTCAAAACACTCACAAAACACTCCACAAAACAAGGCCAAAACAAGGCCAATTCAAGGGACCAATCGGCCGAGGCCAGATCCTCTTGGGCCTTGATCGTCCGAGTCCTCCTCACTTGCTACGATGTGGGGGTGACATATCACCCTCCGTTAGTCCAAAATGTTCGTCTCTCGGAAAAATCCATAAAAATTATAAATGACATAGCGGAATTTTCTCTGAAAAACGTGGAAAGTTCCGACGACTCTAATGGCACTTGTGCCTAAAATTTCGAAACATGCCTAACTTAAGGCTCAAAAATTCGTGCGTCGTCCACGCGTACATACTGCGGAAATACGGGTATAACGATACATGTCTCTGCTTTATATAGACTACTATGATTTCATTTCTGGTATTTTGATTTCACATACAGTACTGTTATGCGACCTCCTTGGGCTGCGTTCATCAGCGGTAGAAAGTACACCGATCGTTGATCCTCGCTCGTAGGGTCCGCGATTCAGCGTTTGGGAAGCTCCGTTTCTCCGGAGGCTTATCAGTGGTATAGTCCTCTGTCGTTGTAGGTACTTACATTCAGGGGTATGGCGGGGCCCTGTCCCGTCATTGTTGATAAAACTCTTAGAGGTATGTAGTACGGTTGTGGGCAGAGTTGTAAAGGATGTCCTGCTGTCGCGTCCTCACTGTCTCGGCAAAGAATCGGCTCGTGCCCTTCTCATCTGCGGAAGCGGTGTGTGAAAAAGCCTCTGAAAACTCATCCCATGCTTTGGAAGTGCATACTCTCCCGGGAAAGCTCGTGAATCAAACCAATCGGCTACGGTATCCACGCGGCCGATGCGAACCGAATATCCAGATTCGATCTACGAAGCCTTGATCACCGCGCATGATCCTCTGCGGTGACGGATGAACTCCTGCGGATCATCCTCGGCCTCGACCCGTAAAACTGCGGCGGGCTACAACTAAAAATCCGTAGTCTCAAACTATACGCCTCGGGTGCTGCAGGTGCGGCCCAGCTGGGCTGGGCCAGGCTGCGACGTCGGCCTTTCCTCGTGTCCAGCCTGACTCTAGCCATTGGGCCGTCTCTTTGTACCTAACTCCGCCCAGCGGTGTGGGGAGGTGTGGTGCGTGGTCTCTTTGGGGGCGGCGTCATAGAACTCGCCGTCTACAGTATGGGCGGGCACGAGCCCTCGTGACTCTGGGTGTCACGCTGGCGGCTCCGCCAATGCCTTGCCCACGGGCGGGTTGCCTTACGTGGAGGCATAAGCATTACGGAGAAGGAATCGTTAGAGGTCCGACCTATAACACGGCTAAAGCGATCTCGGAATGAGAAGAGCGAAACCAATCCTAAATATCCTATAGCCTCACGATTATTGGTGTGGTGCACAACGCCGATAATCAAGACTACTAGATCACGATGCAGACACTTTCAGAGATTAAGCGCTCGATACCACTTTTGTCACTTTGTCGCGAGCGCTCCGGCGACCCAACAAATGGTGCGGTGCTGCGATCCACGAGGCATGCCTACGGCCGCTTCTCGGGATGTGCCATACGGAGAGCCACGGTTCGATGCATTCCGTGGTAGAGGCTCGCCTCTTTATCGCCTTCACCCGAGGAAAGTCGATCTGTACCAGTATGTGAAACTATAAAGCGAAATGAAATCAAAGTATTTAAAACCTTTTCACAAATACAATCGGTTCAATTGCACATAGTGCCACATCAACAACGATAATAGGAAAAGCGCCAGCAGTCTATTCTAGGCGCGAATGATCGAAGCAAGGCCGATCGCCCGTAGTATCATTCTGCGTGCCTGATCACAGTCGACTTCCAGATCGATGCGTCACCAGACTTCGCGTGGTATTCCTGCATCGGGCAGCCAACCCGGCATCGCCTAGGCTCGCGCGCAGCCTCGAAAGACGCGTAGTCTCAGCGGACCGCAGGAATCCCCGCGTCAGGCTAAACACGGAATGATCAATCCTGGAGCATCTGCACTCGCATAGTCTCATGAACCGCATAGGCGTATAGACCGCGTCAAGAAGCAAGCCACCGGTATAACGATCCAAGGGGTAGGTGATACAATAACGATACAGCGGACTTACCGGTTAGCAACGTAAGCCTGAGAATGACCCCTTACACAACATTTCAAGACACTAACACGGTGTAGCATCGTAATATGTCTACTTATCAAACAAATCTTACTACACTTGACAGAATCAATACAAGGCTTTTATAAACAAACAAGTAAGCAGTTCCTTTTATCTTTCTTAAGTTGTTATACCTAACTTCCCGTAAAGCTAGTATAACTCTTAGCTTTTGTTTTAAAAACCAAATATTTATCTTACATTAAAAAATGATTGATAGTTCTTTTGAAATGCATCGAGTTTCTTTATTATTAGGCTTAAGTCAAGCGACATTGCCGTAGTTATTGTCGATTAACACGTATGCGTCTACCGTACTATATATATGTGTTAAAATATCATGCTTAGGAAGAGTCACATACCTTCTCGGTGAAAACCTCTGCCAAGTTGAATATGTGCGAGAGAATCAGCTATAATAGTCACGACATCTATCAAAGTCTAGACTACTCTGAAGGTCATTCTAAACAGAGGGTTCACAATTCTACGGAAAGTCGGGCAGCACTTCCCTACCCGGTGAGCTATATAAGTCTACTGTAAAAACAGTCCTATGTGAGTACATTTCAATTATTCTTCTTTAAACCGCCTACTTGATGAGTTCAATTCTGTAATATTCTTCTAAGTATTTAATACTTATTCTTATCGTCTACATTATGCATTCTCTAATACAAAGAGGGTTAGGATTATTTACCTCGGTAAGCCCAATAATATCCTAGATAAAAGTCGATCAGGAGAGGCTTAGCTCTAAGTTATGCGCTCAGATAGCTCGAGAAACCTTAGAAGTTCTTCACAACTTCTACTAAGTACTAAGGGATTTGGGCTAGGGTATTTTGGGCATTATAACAATACTTAGAAGGCAACTTTTTCTACCAAGGAGGGTAGATTTCGGCTAGGCTAGGGGTAGGCCTCGGCCAAGCTTCACAAGGGAGGGGGTGTTTGAATGAACAAGGCTCAAGGAGAGGAGAGGATTTTCAAGACTTGGAAAGATTTGTGGATGAAGAATTCTTCATCTTAAGGGTATTTATAGGTCAAGTGGCCAACCAATGGCGAAGATTAAGACAAGTGCAAGGCAAGTGTAGGGTGAAGATTTACTCGCGCAAATATCCTACCAATTCCTTGACTTGTGCCTGAAGGCACAAAAAGCGTGCCAAGCTTCCAATTCGTCAATGGGCGATTCAAGTCCACCAATTGGAGGGTGCCAAGTGTCGCCCTCGTTGGTCCAAATGTTCGTCTCTCGGAAAAATCCGCAAAAATTAGAAATGGCATGGCGGGAATTTACCTACACGAAAGTCTTTTTGTTGAAAGCGTTTAGAAGCGATTCTTTTAGCGAGTTGTGTACAATTTTGAACTTGGCCTAACTTTAAGGCTATACTTTTATCGTCGTCTCGCATTACATACTCGAAATCCCGGGTATAACATTATGAGTTGAGTCATGTCTTTTGGGTTGACCAATGCTCGTGGTATTCGTGGATTTGATGAGCAAGTGTTCAAACCATTTTGGACACGTTTGTGATAGTGTTCATTGATGATATCTTGGTTTATTCTCGCTCGGAGCGAGAGCATGCGGAGCATTTGAGGGCCGTCTTGTGATTCTCGGGACCCGGATTTATGCGCCAAGTTTTCCAAATGTGAGTTTTGGTTGACTTGATGGCGTTTCTTGGGCATATTATCGGGGATGATGGCATTCAGTGGATACGGCGAAGATCGAAGCGATCGAGACTTGGCCTAGACCTACTACTCAAGCGAGAGGTTCGCGATTTTACGGGCCTTGCGAGGATATTATCCGGTTCGTGAGAAGTTTGCTTCTATCTGCACCATTGACTAGGTGACTCGAAGCGGCCAAGTTTGATGGTGATGCTTACGGCGGGGTTTCCGATTCTTTGAAAGAAGGCGGCGGCCGCCCGTTCTTACTCTTCGGAGGTCGGATGGTTATGTCGTGTATTGTGATGCGTCATGCATCGGGTTGGGATGTGTGTTGATGCGGCATGGCGGGGTTATAGCATATCGTCGGCGGTGAAGAAACACGAGGAACTACCCGCGTGATTTGGAGTTGGCGGTGTGATTCACGCTTTGAAGATGCAGGCACTATTTGTATGGGGTTCACGTGGATATTTTTCTGAGACCACAGAGCCTCGGTATATCTTGGCGGAGGAGGTGAACTTCACGAGGCGGTGGTTAGAGTTGCTTAAGGATTACGATGTTGATATCTGTACCACGGGAAGGCGATGTTGTGGCGAGATGCTCTTAGTCGTAGGTCGATGGGAGCCTATCGGATGTGCAGCTAGAGAGAAGGGACATGGTTCGTGATTTGCACGATTAGCGAGCCTTGGTGTCCGTTTGATTGATTACGATAGCGGTGGGGTTAGAGTTCGTGAGGTTGCGAGTCTTCCATCGTCGAGAGGTGAAGAGGCATTCGAGGATCGGCTTTGATTCGATATCGTGATCTGACTCTTACGTGAGGGCAAGGGTCCTTTTGGTAGCACTTGATGGGGTGCTAAGGTTTGAGGCGAGTTGTGTGTTCGGATGTTTGAGGACTTGGCGAGTTCTTGGGAAGCACTGCGTAGCGCGTTACTCTATCCGTCGAGTCGACCAAGATGTACCATGACCTTAGATGCGTGTATTGGTGGGATGGCTTGAAGAGGGGCGTTGCGAGTTCGTAGCTCGGTGCCGTGTTGTCGGCGGTGAAGGTAGAGCACGAGGCACGGTGGTTTATTCTGACGATAGAGATCGACACGGAAGTGGGAGGTAATCAGCATGGACTTCGTCACGGGATTACCTCGCACTCGGAGGAGACATGATTCTATATGGGTTATCGTCGGCGGTGTGAAATCAGCCCACTTTCTTCCGTCGGGGCGACTTTTGGTGAGGATTATGCGGACTTTACATCAGAGATCGTCGGTGCGTGGAGTCCCTGCCGATCATATCAGACAGAGAGCCCGGTTCTGACGGCCAACGGAGAGTCTTTCGAGAGAGGTTTAGGGGCGCGGTGAGCTGAAATCTTGCATTCCATCCACAGCGAGACGGACGGGCGGCGCCTTATCCGGACTCTTGAGGATATCTTTGCGAGCACGTGTTATCGACCAGTGGTAGGAGGATCATTTGCCTCTAGTTGAGTTCGCGTACAATAATAGCTACCACTCCGGTATTCGGATGGCGCCATGAGGCCTTGTATGGGAGGAAGTGCGAATCGCCTATAGGTTGGTTCGATGTGGGCGAGTGCGGCTAGTGAGACCAGATTTGGTGCGGCGGCGATGGATAAGGTGAAGCTTATCAGGCGGCTATTGACGGCTCGAGTCGGCAATCGTATCACGGATCATCGTCGTCGACATCAGGTTCGCGATTGATGATTAGGTTTTCTAAAGGTGTCACCCATGAAGGTGTGATGAGATTCGGGAAGAAGAAGCTTCGGCCCAGTACATTGGGCGTTTGGTTGTCGCGAGGTAGGCAAGGTTGCCTACGAGTTGAATCTGCCGTCCGTCTGGAAGCGGTGCATCCGGTGTTTCACGTATCTATCTTTGAGGAGATGTATCGGGGATCCATCTAGAGGTACACCGTTGGCGATGTCGGTGGCCAGGGGTTATCGTATGAGAGATTCCCATAGCGATAGTCGATCGTCGAGTTAGGCGTCTGCGGATGAAGGGCGTGGCTTAGTCAAAGTCTTGTGGCGAGCGAGCTCGGGGAGGAGATGGCGTGGGAAGGCGATGAGGACATAAGGCGAAGTATCCTCACCTATTCCCCCACCTCCGGGTAATTCACTTTCCTACTTGTAAATTTTCATTATCATTTATGCCTAAGTGTTGTTTTGTGGCGTGTGTGGCATTTGCAAGCGGTTTAAGTTCTGAAGAACCTTATCGTTATCGGTCTTGGGAAGGAACATTCGGGACGAATGTTTCTAAGGAGGAGAATTTTATACCCGTATTTCCGGAGTATGCGTAAGGAATACGTCTGGTTGGCCTTAAAGTAGGCTTGGGCGTTTTTTTGGCACAACTCTCAAAGCGAATAGTTTTCCGGCGAAGCGTTTTCCACTGACTTTAGTAGGGTAATTTCGGCTATGCCATTTCTAATTTTTGCGGATTTTTCGAGAGGCGAAACATTTTGGACCAGCGGGAGGCGACACTTGTCACCCTCAATTGATGGACTTGACACGGCAATAGGGCCGATTGGGTTGGCTTATTTTGTCTTGGAGTTGGTAGGATATTTTGTGTGCAAGTTGGCCAGGACACTTGCCTAAATCCTCACCCTACACTTGCCTTGCACATGGCATAATCTTGGCCATTGGTTGGCCATCCCTTGACTATAAATACCCCTTTAGATGAAGAGTTCTTCGTCCACAAACAAGCCTTCCAAGTCTTGAAATCCTCTCACTCTCCCTTATGCCTTTTCGTCCAACACACCCCCTTTTGAGTAGTTTGGCGAGGCCTCCCCTAGCCTGGCCGAAATCTACCCCCTCCTTGGTAGAAAAGTTGCCTTCTTGTATTGTTATAATGCCCAAAATACCTAGCCCAAATCCTTAGTCCTTAGTAGAAGTTGTGAAGAACTTCTAAGGTTTCTTAGACTCTGGGAGCGTACAACTTAGGAGCTAAACCTTGCTCGGTGCGACTTTATCTAGGATATTATTGGGCTTACCGGTAACTAATCCTAACCCTCTTTTGAATTAGAGAATACATCTTGTAGTAGTATAAGAATAAGTATTAAATACTTAGAAGAATATCACCAGAATAGAATTGAGCTATTATCACGATGAAGGGTTTAAAGAAGAATAATCAAATTGTACTTACATGGAATTTGTTTTCACGATGAACTTGAGTAGCTCAGGGTAGGGAAATCTTGCCCGATTTTCCGTAGGATATAGAACCCTCTGTTTAGAACTGGTTTCAAAGTAGTCGAGCGTTGATAGGCGTGTCGACTATTATAAGTGATTCTCTGCGCGCGACATATTCAACTTGGCGGTGGTTTTTATTTGAGAAGGTATGTGATTCTTCCTAAAGCATGATATTTTACAATATATATGTAGTGCGGTGAAGCGTACATGTGTTAAGCGAATAATAACTACGGCAATGCCTCGCTTAAGCACGAATAATACTTACGGCAATGCCTCACGGCTTAAGCACGAATAATAAAGAAGCGAAAGTATTTCAAAGAATCTTGAATCATTTTTATGAGAAGAGAACTAATTGGTTTTAAAGCGAAGCTTAAGAGTTATACTAGCTTTATGGGAAGTTAAGTATAACCACTTAAGATGGATAAAAGAAACGATTTGCCTATGTGTTTATAACGGACTTATATTGAATTGTGAAAGAATAATAAGATGGTTTGATAAGTAGACATGATATGATGCTATGTGTGTTAGTGTCTTTAGCGTTTGTGTAAAGAGGTCAGTCTTACTTATGCTTATGTTGTTTTGAACTATAAGTTGTTGTGTTAGTATTATATCACTCACCTCTTGAGATGATACAGGGGTTAAAGCGCCCTCCGTCTGGGGTAGACTTCGAGCTGATGCAGGACCGTGATTCGAGAATACCTCATGCGGGTCGGGGGCCTATGCGGGCTACGAGTTCGAGGTTAGTATGCGGGGTTATGCCTCATGCGGTCTATGTGGCCATGCGGACAGCGAGTCGGGGCGTTGCGAGTAGCTACCCTCGATGCGGGGTTATACCTCATGCGGGCCTATGTGAGTGGCTATGCGGACTCAGAGTCGAGTTAGGCTTGCGGAATGATAATATGGCGAGTGGCCTGCTTTGATCGTGTGCACCTAGAAATGACACATTCTGATTTACCTATTGTTGCTCTTGTTTATGATGTGGCACTATGTGCGGTCCCTTGGTTGTTTCATACATACTTGCAAAACTGATTTTAAAATGATATGTTTTCATTTAAGTATTTCTGATTTCATATACTTAGTACTGTTGTCTTGACCTCCTTGAGGCTGCGTTCATCTGCGGTAAGGGCAGCGGTGCTAGATCCACGTCCATAGGATCTCACGTTGGTGTCGGGAGCTCCATCTTTTCGGAGGCTCTACTTTTAGGTATGATCTCCTGTTGTAGATAGTTTTATCTGATCGAGGGTATGGCGGGGCCACTGTCGCCATAGTTGTATCTTTCCTTAAGTGCGTAGTCATGTTATGCGATGTCGGATGTGCTTCTTAAACCATGTTTATATATATATGCGAAAAGCGACGTTTTCTCACATAAAGCGTATGTATTTTATAAAGCATTTCATGTCTTGTTTTATATTTCCGGCGATTACTCGATGTATGACTACTTGGGTGCCGGTAAGCACCGATCCGGGCCGGAATGGGTCGTGACACGAGGCCCCGAAGAGCGGCAAAGCGTGAGGCTGCTAGTGTGATTGAGATGGTGCGAGCGCGAGCGGTCGATACGAATAGTGCTTGACGGCGAGTTTTGCGGCGCCGCGCCATCACCAGCGAGTTAGAGCGCAGCGATGGGCTGCTGAGACTCTGATACTGAGCCTCGATCCCGCGATGCAGGCGGGGAGATAGAGTCACGAGAGATGGCGATTATTGGCGAGTTGTGGCGAGATATGAGATAAGTGGGCCAGCGGCGGTTCGATGCTGATGGTTCACCTCGTCCGGATAGTTTGAGGCTACGGGATTTTACGAGTTGTAGCGCGCGAGTTCTACGGTCGAGGCACGAGGATGATCGCGGGAGTTCATCAAGCGATTATAGCGGATCATGAGAGTGATCAAGGCTTGAGAGACCAGTCGGTGACGCCGGTTCGCGTCGGCTCTTTGATCTGCGATCGTGCCAGTTTGATTAAGTGGGAGATGTCAGGAGAGCATCGCTCCCGCGAGTTGGGGCGAGTTTTCAAAGGCATTTCTTGCACACTTCTTGCCTCCGCGGATGAGGAGGCTCGGGCGGCAGTTTTTGGCGTTGAGCGGGGCGAGCGTCTGGTTAGAGAAGTATAATGTGGGCTCGACTCATTAGCTCGGTATGTCCCATTGTAGTAGGCGATATGGAGGATAGAGTGCAGATTATGTCACGAGGCTTGGCGATTATCTAGCGAGAGTTGCTCGGGTGTAGCTCTTGGCGGGCATGGACATTGCCGCGTGTAGGCTCATGCGCTGGGATGTGAGAGCACGGAGAGGCGGCGGAATGACCGAGATCAGCGAAGAGGCGAGCAGCGAGGTCTTTTGGCGACTTTGAGGCGGACCGCCTCGGCGGAGCTAATTATGTACCTCGCCCGATGCAGTGGTCCTCCATTGTCTTGGGCGTTGGGTATTCGGGGCTGATCGGGGCCCGGGGTTTAGTTCCACGATATACATGGGTTTCTTGATCGAGTTGAGTTTTCCTCGGTGTGCGCGATGCGGCGTCGTCGCGGAATGTCGTCTTTTTGCGGTGCTTGTTTTGCTGCGGCCGTCGGGGCCATGTGACGAGCGTCTAGTAGGAAGGATGCACGGCAACATGACTCGGCCTACGGATCGATGCGAGTTCATCGCCTTCTGATTATCGCCCGAGCGGGCCTATGATTAGAGTGGCGCGGTAGATTCAGGTATATCCCTAACCCTCTAGAGATTTGTATGCGGGTTATGATGATCTTATTATTGTGTGCTATGCGAGATAAGCGTTGTGTTATATTGTGAGTTAGAAAACATGGTTAGTTGGGAGGGTAAGTATGGGGGCATGGAAGGTGTGAACCTTAGATTATTTCCACGGCGAGACCTTACAGATAAGGTCGTCTTGAGTAAAAGATTCATTTTATGTTTTACCTTTATCAGAGTGTGTAGTATACGTGGGATATATTTTTGTGATAAGTCCATGGGTAGTGTGAGATGGAAGTGGTAGCTTTCATGATGTGAGTTAGTAAGAATTGTTCCGTATCGGGGAACAAGGGTTTGGCGCGATTGTGGGTCGGGTTGAGGATGTGTTGCGGGTCAACCGTGCTTGGATTAAGGTGGGGGTCAGTTAGGTGGTCCGCCATGGTAGGGTCACGAGGTGCTAGGCCCAAGTTTAGATGACCATCGTATGAGTTCGTGGATATGTTCGACCAGAAGCGGATCGTGAAGGCCGGGAATGGCCTTAAGGAAGATCGAGGCTAGTAAGATGACCAAGTTTGGAGGTGGTGACTCCAAAGTTTTGGAAACTGAAGTATGGTACGTATACTAGAAGAGTTCAAGTGTTCGAGAAGTGTACGACATCCTCAAGGATCGCATGCAGTCCGATACCATTTGTTGGGTCGCCGGAGTGACACTAGAACCTCGCGGCAAAGTAACAAAGTAAGGGTAGAGGCGAGCATGTATTGCGAGCATAGATATGATCATTTCTTGTGAAGGGAGAAGGTGCGAAGGTTGTATATTTTAGACCTCGGGTAAGGGTTTTTGTGATGTTAGAGGTGTTTCCTCGAGGGCTTGGATGTAAGTGTTTGCGCGGGTGTTTCTGTGGCCAGGTGTGGCAGGATTGTTCTCGTAAGTATAGTAGTGAAGACTATACTGGCGCATGTTTGTTTTGAGGCTTAGAAGGAACATTCGGGACGAATGTTTCTAAGGAGGGGAGAATGTTATACCCCGTAATTCCGAGTATGTCGTGAGGGCGTGCGTGAAATTTGAGCCTTAAAGTTAGGCAAGGTTGAAATTGTACACAACTAGAAAGTCGTTTTTCGGCCAGCGTTTCCACACTTTCGTAGGAAAATTCCGGCTATGTCATTTATATTTTTGCGGATTTTTCAGAGATGAAATATTTTGGACCAGCGGGAGGTGACACTTGTCACCTCGTTGGACGACAACCATGGCCTTGGCTTGGACGATTTGGCTTAGTGGGAGTAGGTAGGATATTTGTGCAAGTTGGTATGGTAGATGGATAAGGTGCACATGGCTTAATCCTAGCCCTACACTTGCCTAACACTTGGATGAATCTTGGCCATTGGTTGGCCATTTCTTGACCTATAAATACCCCTCTAACTTGATGAACTTCTTCATCCAAATATTTTCTAAGTCTTGAAAACCCTCCCCCTCTCCTTTGTGAAGCTCTCGTCCTACCTTCCCCTTCCCCCTCCTTGGAAGGCCTTTGTGGCCGAGAGTAACCCCCCCTAGCCTAGTTGTGCTAGTCGAAATACTACCCCCCTTGGTAGAAATGTATTCTACAAGTATTGTTAGAATGCCCAAAATACTTTAGCCAAATACCTTGTAGTACTTTCCAAAGTACCCTTTATCTGGCTTGGAAAGTACTATTATACTTTCCTTTAGCCACTAAACGAAACCCTAAGGAAATCTTCATTGTTGGTTGAAGTTATAAGTAGAAGTTGCGTAGAACTTCTAAGGGTTTCTTGGAGCGGATTGGAGCGCACGGAGTAGGAGCTAAACCTTGCTCGGGAAGCGACGTATAACTTGGATAATTTTGGGCTTATCGAGGTAAATATCTTGTCCCCTATTGTAATTGGCAATTACATGATTGTTAGAATATATAGTTGAGGTATACTATATATAGAATGAATATTGAATAGAGCTAAGCGTAGTTCTTGACAATGTCTTTTGACTTAAGCTGAATAAGAATTGAGCGATGTCACATAGAAGGATAATAAAGAAGAAATGAGCGTAATTACATAGGGCTGTATTCGATAGACTTATGTAGCATTCTTGTGTAGTAGGATTGTACACGTCAGGTTAGGCGTGTTAACCCCACTGGTTGGCTTGGTAGCGGCCTCGATAGAGAGGAGATTTCTGTTGTTGAGGGAGAGTCTTTGCCAAATTTTACGTAGAAATGGAGCGATGAGATCTAGATGTTAATAAGCGCCTTGTGGCCTTATAGGTTGAAGTACTACGTGTGGTGCAATCTCGTGGCTTAAGGAGTAGCCGGCGGTTTGAAATGCGTGGAGCATTTTGCTATTTGTCGATACACGTCGCGGTATGTGGACCTCTTCCTATCTCTTCTAGCGTGATATGTGTGAACTATGTAATGCGGTAGGCGTACATGTGCTAAATGTATTTGATTGGTTTAAAACATAAAGTGTTATAACGGCTTTATGGGAAGTTGGATTATAACGACTTTATGTAGGAAAGAAAATGCTTTGTGGTTTTAAAAGGTAAGCGATTTGAATTATAAGCGGCTTGATAGGTGTTAATAAAGAACTTGAAGTATTTCAAAGATTTTGAATCATTTTGAAAGAAGAGTAATACTTAGTTTTGAAAACTTAAGAGTTATACTAGCTTTATGGGAAGTTAGGTATAACGGCTTAAGAATGTTAAAAGGATTTGGAAATGAGAATAAGTATCGAACAAACCAGCGGCGTTAATAAAGGAAAATGTATTGGTGATGAATCATTGGTAAAACCAGTAGAAACCTCCATCTGCATAGAAGCTAAGATAAGACAAAATGATATTACATTTTCTAGATCATGGCTGCTGTAATAAGAATTTTATAAACAAGAAAAACCTACTCGCACGTAAGACATATATTACTCAGTTGTTCTAAAAAGGAATTAAGTGATCAAGATTATGAACTATGAAATCTTTCAAATAAGGAACTTGAGTAATTGAAACTAGGCAAACTGGAACTTTAGGAAAAGGATGTTGTTACTTGATTTTGAAAAGGGATGTGTTCTGGTTTACTTAAAAACGTTGGTCATTCTAATACTACGGGTATCGGGTGACTTTTGAAAAAGGGAAAGGATCTTTTAAAAGAACTTATCATATGGAGTACTTGGGAGTAAAATCCGGACTTGGATGAAAAATGAAAGTACACAGGCGTGTGAAACTTGCCTATGCTTGTTGTTGTACTTGCCTACGTTTGCGTATGATAGCTTTATCGTGCGAGCACTGTACTTCTTCACCGAGTCCCATGGGATGGGCCGGGACACGTATTTCATATCATCTTACACCGAGTCCCACAAGATGGGCCGGGACACGTATTTCATATAAATCTGCAGGGTCCCACGAGATGGGCGGACACGTATTCATGTACCTGCAGTCACGGTGGCGGGACACGTATTCCATATAATTCTTTACCGGGTCCCATGAGGCGGGCCGAGACATGTTACGTATAATACTGATATATCTAGACTGCCGGCAGTGAGGAAGGAGTTCCACGGGCATGAGGGATGACTTTGAGGGCGTGAGTCCCTGACTTGACTGCTTTTATATTATGAGCGTAGTTTGGTTATCATACATGTCTCTGCTTTTATAGTATTATGATATCATTCTGATATTTCTGATTTCACATACTTGGTACTGTTGTCTTGACCTCCTTGAGCTGCGTTCATCTGCGAGTAGAGTACGCGATGCGTGGATCCTCGCTCTTAGGATCACATTTCGGCGTGTTGGAAAGCTCAGTTCCTTGGAGGCTTATCTTTGGTAGGTTTCCACGAGTTGTAGTCTCTTATGCGTTCGGGGTATGGCGGGAACCTGTCCGTCATTGTTGTTATAACAATCTTAGAGTGCATGCTTGTTGTGGGCGGGGTTTGTAAAAGGATAAGCGTTCGGGTTTTTATGTATATATCTGAAAGAATGTTATTTTGGTTGGCACAGTTATTTATCATGTCTCTCATTTCATGTTTAAAGTTTTTATTTCCGGTTTTCTCTGATGTTGTATCACTAGGGTGCCCGGGGTAAGGCACCAGTCACGGGCCCGGGTTCGGGTCGTGACACTTATCAAGGCACAAATAGAATAATTCTCATTTAACAAGTCAAAGTACTTATCAAGGCACAAATAGAATAATTCTCATTTAACAAGACAAAGTACTCGTCGTGCATTCTTTTCAAAGACTTCTTTTATGTAAAATCCCAAGATACTAACACCGTAGTATCGAGGTGTGTCTATTTTTCAAAGTAAGTTACTACACTTTTAGAAAACTCATTTCAAAGCTTGAAATCAAGTAACTTCAAATTTTCACAATCTAGGCAACTTATGCCCAATAATCAAAATAGACAACTTTCTTAACCTTCCATAAAGCCGTTATAACCAACTTCCCATAAAGCCGTTATAACCCTTTATGGTTTTAGACAATTTCATTCTTTTTATAACCAAGAGACTTATACTATTAAAACCAAGTATCACATGCTTTATATATCAAGTTCTCAACTTTCAAAATACTACAAGTCTCTTAATATTTAGAAAACAAGTTTCTTCTACTATTAAACCTCAAGTAACTCACACCTTTAAAACAAGTTACTTCTCTTAAATCGTGTCATTTCTCATCCTTTAAAACCATTAAGTAAATCACTCATTTGACTCCCCTAAAGTCATTATAATGACCTTTAGGTTTTGGAACTAAGGCCCAGCCAAAGGTTTGGAAACCACTTCCTTTTCAAGACTCAATGTACTTTAAGTAAAATACTTTCACTTTTAAGAATCCAACTTCACTAAGGCAATGGATTATACAACTTACAATTTAAACATCAAAGTACAATCAAGGAAGTACATAGAACAAATTCTATACTAGGCAATCCAAGTACAACCAAGGAATAGATCATTTAAGGAGTAGAACTTACTTTCTTTATCTTGAGGAATCATGCTAGAAGAGGAGATAGTTCACATACCTTTTCGGCTAAATCCACAAGCTAAGCTGAATACGCCGTACGTAGAATTGTCAACCTATAATTGTCACAACATGACTATCAATTCTAGTCTCAGCGTAGAATAATACTAAGTATCGGTCTCTAATTCTCTGAGAAAATCGGGCAGCACTTTCTTTGTTTCTACTCACTTTGCCACCTTTTTCAAGGCCGAATACAATAACCAACACACCACATTTAAGGCTCAAACCAACAACCAAACAAAGGGGATTACACGCCTTACAATACGTGTAAAATTCCGCCCCACAATTCATACCAAGTAGTTAATACTCCAAAAGCCATTCTCGGCCAACATAAATAGCAATACTAAGTCCTTTCCAAATTCTTTTTCAATCCAAGTTCTAAGGTCTAACATGTTATATAGTCATAAACAACTTCAATAACTACAATTTCCTTCTTTATACAACATGCGACAACTTAAACTAATAATCAACTTGAATTCCAATCTTAAGGCTAAACATGCTAGTTTTCGGATTAGGGTTCCAATTGCCAATACACTAATCCAACTACATAATATATAACTCATTCTTGCTGATATCCATAGCTACAATCAATAAGTAAACTTAATTGCTAAAACGACAAAATTTATACCTTTCCAAGCCCTTAAAATTTCCAAGATTCAAAGTCGCGCCTTAGCAATTCTTAGCTCCTTTCCTTAGGTTCCAATCCTCTCCAAGCACTCCTTAGAGGCCTATGAAGAACCCATCTTCCAGTCCCAACTTCAAAGTTGAAGAACTCCTCAAGTTTCCGCCTTGCGACTAACACGAAAACTCTCTCTTTCCGGGATTTTTCTTTTGAGATACACTTACAATACACTCATGAACCTTGGTTTAAAGTCTTGTGGCTAATGGATCAAAACTACAAAATTTTCTTGTTGGAATTGCACTAAAGCCGAGAGCAACTATAGCAACAAGAATGTTATCTAATTTTTCTAAGTGTGGAAATGCCAAGTCTTGCTACTAGTGTAGTATTTAAAACACATTGGAGGGCTTAGATTACAACAAATGTGAGGCTTGGATGGGTTTCACTAGGATCAAGCCCATGTGGACAAGTTGACAAGTCAACAATGTCATGCTAGCAAGACTAATCTTCCAAGGTGGTCAATGACCAATCTAACCTTGCTGAATTTCGTCCAAGGGCATGTGGGGAAGGTGCCACATGTCGCCCTCTCATTCGTCCATAAAATTCCGTAACCCTCGTGGGCCAGCAAAGCGTAAAATTCCTCGGTGGGCCCAGCGACCAAATCCGTAAAAATAAATTTCCATAATGTTAATAAGTTCCATACTCTTCAAATAATGCATTTTGAGAATCCAATTCTCAACAACGAACATTTTTCCTTTCCGACGTCCGGAAGATTTTCCGTCGGAAAAACAATTCTTCCTTTCGTACTAATTTCCAAGTCTTGATTCCTTACGTACATTCTCTTATACAAGTCCTGGACTTACGGGGTGTAACATTCTTCCCCCTTGAAACATTAGTCCCGAATGTTCTTAGTCGATTGTCACTTATACAAACTCCGGCCACGATCCTATCTTATGCCTAACAATCAAAGCTGCACAAGACCAGCGATGCCACATGGCCACAACATCGTGAACATAATAATGTACCTTCCGTCCGTGGTCACTTCTCATAAAACTCGAAGATTCTGATTTTCCCAAACACGGGATCCTTAGAGGTTCCTTTCCTTCCTTACTTGTCATACTTTCGTCTTTCAAACTCATCTAGTACCGTACAAAACCTCAAATTTTGTTTCTCTTCTCAATCCTTGGAGTTACTATCAAACTTGGCCATATAGTTACTTACATTCCCGTTAAGGCTCTTTTCGGTCCTTACGACCTAGTTCCGGTGGAACACGTCCACAAACCCGTACAACGATTAACTAAACTTGGGCCTGGCACCCTCGGGATCCTACCACATTACGGGACCACTACCAGTGACATCACCCATTCCATACTAGGTTGACCGAGATGAGTCCATAACCCGACTCGTCGTCACGCAACTTCTCATTCTTAGTCTGAAATAAATCTTTCTCTTATCTCAAGGTACTTCTCACCCTATCCCCCTATTCACTAGAGGTTCGTCACATAGGTCCAAGTATTTCTACTGTACAATCTTCCCTATTGGTCTTACATTGTCATGGGGCAATTACTACGTGTGAACTCTACACAACTATAGTCTCAGTTCACTTACCATTCCTGTCAATATTCTTAACTTTTCACTTTACTAATCAAAGTATCCCTACCTCTGGGGTACTATCACTTTACAACTCTAGAAACAAAGGGAAAACATATACGCTACGGCAAAATCTGAATCTAACAATGCACGTATGATTCAAAAGAATCTAAATATACCTGTAACCCTAGGCGATGTTGCTTCCTAATCCTGTCCAGTAGTCACGTCACCTCTGCGGTTGAAGGACCGCCAGAACTATAAACTCCACCCTGACCTCTACCACGGTGGTGACATCCCAACACCTGTCTCGGGGCCTTGTTTGTGGAGGAAAGGGAACCAACTACCGGCCTCATAGGCTGAGCCACCTCACCGGTGCCTCTTCTAAAAGGACATACCCTCAGTGTATGGCTCGGACGGCCACAATAAAAACAAAGACCTGTGCCATAACGACATTTCCCCAAATGACGCTTACTACATCGGAAACACTGAGGAAAAAGTGTCCTCGACTGAGAAAATCCTCTGCTCCTTTGGGAACCTCGACCCCTGGAGCTTGGACCGGCTCCTAAATACCTTGTGGGATCAAATCTCCCACCTAAAAGCTGCGGGGGTATGCACTGGGTAGGCTGGGACGAATATCTCAATCGTTGCAGAGGCTGCTCGTCCATAAACTCACCGGAATAACCAACCGGTCTAGCCCTCTTACGCAGATCTCTGCGCTGGCCCTCTACCCCCTGTACACCTGTCTGTACTGGCCGAATAACCTCCTGCTGATGGCCCAGCTGTACCGTATCTTGGTCAATAACATAATGGCTTCCTTCGCGACCCTAAAGTCTTCTCTTAAGCGGCTGGAGGCTCTGGTCTTTGGGGCCTCAAAACAGCCTTGAAGAACTCGTCGACCGCGGAACATCATCCGGTATACCACAGGCATAAGCCCTATCAACTCTCTGAGTCGACTAGTAGCTCACCTACTCATTTGCCCTACAGTATTGTTGCCCTCTTGGAAGCATAAGCGTAACACAACAATCGTCGGAGAGGAATTATCTTACTAACACGGCTCTATGTACGATCTCAGAGTGAGAAGAATAGAAACCAACTCCTAAATGTCCTGTAGCCTCCTGTTTATGGTGTGGCGCGCAACACACCGATAATCAAGACTCTACTAGACACGGTCTGTAGACATTCCGAGGACTGACTGCTCTGATACCACTCTGTCACGCCCCGAACCGGGCGTGGCGGTGCCTACAGGCACCGCATACCTTAACAACTAAGTAAGCTGCGGAAATTAAATAACACCTTTTTTTTTTTAAAACCAATGCGTGCGTGCAAGGCAAGCGGACAGTGCCGTATAATATACATAACAAAAGACACTGCACGTACATGAGTCAATCCACATATGAATACAGACCTCAAGAGTTATCTTGAACTATGGCGGGACAAGGCCCCGTACCCATGCTGTACAAAAGCATGTCTTGAAAGAACTTATACCAAAAAGATAAACTCGAGCGAAGGAGCTATCCAAAACTACGGCGGTCCTACACTGCGGATCACCAAGCAGCGTACCTAAACTGCGGCGTGAGCGCCCTCGAAGGAGGTCGATGCAATTTACCAAGTATGTGAAATAGTAAGTACTGTAATGAAATCATAACAGTCTAAATAAAACAAGAGACATGTATGATAGCCAACCTACGATACCTGATACATAGCGGTCATATCAAGTCGGGGCGCGTGCCTCGAAGTCATTACTAAAACATAACCATGGGTCTCACGCCCGTAATATCAATCATGCGTGGAATCCTTCCTCCGGCGGCGATCCATGATATAATATAACACCAATAGGCATGCATGAACACCAAGTCCACGTGTCCTAAAAGCATGCAGACAGCGGGAAAAGCGGCGGTGGTAAGCGAGTATAATGTCTTGGGGTTTACCCTCACTTATACTCTTACCACTGGAGAAGGTGGTAAAGCATCTTGGGGTTTACCCTCCTTATACTCTTACCCTATCTCAGCCGACCATCAAACAAACAAGCGGGGGTATAATGTCTTGGGGTTTACCTCACTTATACTCTTACCTGGAGAAGGTGGTAAAGCGTCTTGGGGTTTACCCCTCACTTATCTCTTACCCTATCTCAGCGAGCCATCAAACAAACAAGCGGGGTATAATGTCTTGAGGGTTTACCTCACTTATACTCTTACCACGGAGAAGGTGGTAAAGCATCTTGGGGTTTACCCCTCACTTATACTCTTACCTATCTCAACCAGGCCATCAAACAAACAAGCGGGGTATAATGTCTTGGGGTTTACCCGCTTATCCAAGTACAACCAAGGAATGAATCATTTAAGGAGTAGAACTTACTTTCTTTATCTTAAGGAATCATGCTAGAAGAGGAGATAGTTCACATACCTTTTCGGCTAAATCCACAAGCTAAGCCGAATACGCCGTACGTAGAAGTGTCAACCTATAATGGTCACAACAAGACTATCAACTTCTAGTCTCAACGTAGAATAATACTAAGTATACGGTCTCTAATTCTACAGAAAATCGGGCAGCACTTCCTTTGTTTCTACTCACTTTGCCACCTTTTTCAAGGCCGAATACAATAACCAACACGCCACATTTAAGGCTCAAACCAACAACCAAACAAAGGGGATTACACGCCTTACAATACGTGTAAAATTCCGCCCCACAATTCATACCAAGTAGTTAATACTCCAAAAGCCATTCTCGGCCAACATAAATAGCAATACTAAGTCCTTTCCAAATTCTTTTTCAATCCAAGTTCTAAGGTCTAACATGTTATATAGTCATAAACAACTTCAATAACTATAATTTCCTTCTTTATACAACATGCGACAACTTAAACTAATAATCAACTTGAATTCCAATCTTAAGGCTAAACATTCTAGTTTTCGGATTAGGGTTCCAATAGCCAATACACTAATCCAACTACATAATATATAACTCATACTTGCTAATATCCATAGCTACAATCAATAAGTAAACTTAATTGCTAAAACGACAAAATTTATACCTTTCCAAGCCCTTAAAATTTCCAAGATTCAAAGTCGCGCCTTAGCAATTCTTAGCTCATTTCCTTAGGTTCCAATCCGCTCCAAGCACTCCTTAGAGGCCTATGAAGAACCCATCTTCAAGTCCCAACTTCAAAGTTGAAGAACTCCTCAAGTTTCCGCCTTGCGACTAACACGAAAACTCTCTCTTTCCGGGATTTTTCTATTGAGATACACTTACAATACACTCATGAACCTTGGTTTAAAGTCTTGTGGCTAATGGATGAAAACTACAAAATTTTCTTGTTGGAATTGCACTAAAGTCGAGAGCAACTATAGCAACAAGAATGTTATCTAATTTTTCTAAGTGTGGAAATGCCAAGTCTTGCTACTAGTGTAGTATTTAAAACACATTGGAGGGCTTAGATTACAACACATGTGAGGCTTGGATGGGTTTCACTAGGATCAAGCCCATGTGGACAAGTTGACAAGTCAACAATGTCATGCTAGCAAGACTAATCTTCCAAGGTGGTCAATGACCAATCTAACCTTGCTGAATTTCGTCCAAGGGCATGTGGGGAAGGTGCCACGTGTCTCCCTCTCATTCGTCCATAAAATTCCGTAACCCTCGTGGGCCCCACAAAATGTAAAATTCCTCGGGTGGGCCCCACATGACCAAATCCGTAAAAATAAATTTCCATAATGTTAATAAGTTCCATACTCTTCAAATAATGCATTATGAGAATCCAATTCTCAACAACGAACATTTTCCTTTCCGACGTCCGGAAGATTTTCCGTCGGAAAAACAATTCTTCCTTTCGTACTAATTTCCAAGTCTTGATTCCTTACGTACATTCTCTTATACAAGTCCTGGACTTACGGGGTGTAACATTATACCCCCTGCTTGTTTTGTTTGATGGTCGGTTGAGATAGGGTAAGAGTATAAGTGAGGGGTAAACCCCGAATCTTTATACCATTCTCGGGTAAGAGTATAAGTGAGGGTAAACACCCGAGACATTATACCCCTGCTTGTTTTGTTTGATGGTCGGTTGAGATAGGGTAAGAGTATAAGTGAGGGTAAACCCAGATGCTTTACCACCTCCGGGGTAAGAGTATAAGTGAGGGTAAACCCGAGATCTTATACCACTCTTTACCACTTCTCGGGTAGAGTATAAGTGAGGGGTAAACCCCCAAGATGCTATACCACCGGTGGGACTTGGTGTTAATGTATGCCTATTGGTGTTATATTATATCACGGACTGCCGGCAGTGAGGAAGGATTCCACGGGCATGATTGATATTATGGGCGTGAGACCCATGGTTATATTTTAGAAATGACTTGAGGCATCGTCACGACTTGTTATATTTGCTTATGTGTTGTGTCTTTGTAGGTTGGCTATCATATATGTCTCTGTTTTGTTTAGACTGTTATGATTTCATTCTGATACTGCATTTCACATACTTGGTACATTCGTCTTGACCTCGCCGAAGTGCGTTCGTTCCATGAGTTTAGGTACCTTGATTCGGTGATCGGCAGTGTAGGACCTGCTCGAGTTTTGGATAGCTCCTTGATTCGGAGTTTATCTTTTTGGTATAAGTTCTTTGATGCTGAGCTTTATGCGATTATAGATGCAGCGGGGCCTTGTCGTCCGATTGATATAACTCTTAAGTGCGTATTCATATGTGGGATTGGACTCATGTACGGTGTAGTGTCTTTTGTATGTATATTATATGGAAGCCTTGTTGGCTTTGCCGTTACACGTACGATTGGTTTTAAAAAAAAGAAGAGGTGTTATTTAATTTCCGCAGTTTACTTAGTTGTTAAGGTAGAAGGGTGCCCAGGTAGGGCACCAGTCACGGGCCCGGGGTTCGGGGTGTGATACTATATGACATTATCGCGTCCCAGGGAATGGGTCGGGCAGTATACCTTTATGGGAAGACTATATGAAATTATCGCGTCCCAGGAATGGGCCGGGCAGTATACCTTTATGGAAAGACTATATGACATTATCGCGTCCCAGGAATGGGCCGGGCAGTATACCTTTATGGGAAGACTATATGACATTATCGCGTCCCAGGAATGGTGTTATACCCCGTATTTCCAGAGTATGTACGTGAGGACGTACGTAGGAAATTTAAGCCTTAAGGATTGGCAAGAATCGAAATTTGTGCACAAGTGCCGAAAAGAGTCGTTTTTCGACGAAACGTTTTACTAAACTTGCGAAGAGAAAATTCCGGCTATGTCATTTTTAATTTTTGCGGATTTTTCCGAGAGACGAAACATGTTGGACCAACGGGAGGGTGACATGTGTCACCCTCACATTGGAAGGGCTTGGGGCGGCAACTTGGACGAAAGGGTGGGATGGTTAGGTAGGATATTTGTGCAAGTTGGTGTGGTAGATGGATAAGGTGTACTTGGATTGATCTTGGCCTTACACTTGCCTAACACATGGATTGATCTTGGCCATTAGTTGGCCATTGGTTGGCCTATAAATACTCCCCTTGCTTGAAGGTTTTCTTCATCCACAAATATTCCAAGTCTTGAAATCCCTTTCTCCCCCCCTCTTGTGAGCTAGCCGAGAGCACCCTCCCCCTTCCCTAGCCCTCGGCCGAGAAATAGTACCCACCTTGCCTAGTGGTTCTAGCCGAGCCTACCCCCCCTAGCCTAGTTGTGCTAGTCGAAATACACCCCCCTTTGTGGTATAGAAATACTTCTCCAGTATTGTTGTTATGCCCAATACCTTAGCCCAAATACCTTATAGTATTCCAAGGTTACCCACTATCTGGCCAGAAATACTATTATACTTTCCCTCGATCCAAGCAAACCCTAAGGAAAACCTTCATAGTCGGTTGAAGTGTTAAGTAGAAGTTGCGTAGAACTTCTAAGGGTTGTTTGGAGGCGGGTTGGGCGCGGAGTAGGAGCTTAACGTTGCTCGGGATCGGCATTAACCTTGGATAATTTTGGGCTCATCGAGGTAAATACTCTTGTCTTCTAGTGTAATTGGAAATTACATCTTTGTAGGAGTATAGAAATGAAAATAAGATTTATAGAAGAGATTGAACTGTAATAGAAGGATATTACAGAATAGACTTGAACTGAAATCACATCAGAAGAGTTAAGTAGAAGATTAAACTGTAGTTGCAATAGGCGATAACCTTTATTGGTTGAATGTTACTGCGAGTAGCATGTGCTACTTGGAAGGTGGACAAGGCTAGCGGGTTATGGCGAGTGGGCGTTTTGCTTATAGTCGATAATCGTCGCGAGGTATGTGATTCTTCCTATACTCTTGAGCATGAAGTATTTTAAAGAATATCGTATGATGCGGTAGGCGTCGTGTGGCAATGTCTTTTGACTTAAGCTTTGAATAATAAGAATCGTGAAGTATTTTAAAAGTATATATATATAGTGCGGTAGGCGTGCGTGTGTTAAGCGAGCGTGGTTATGCGGCAATGTCTTTTGACTTAAGCTGAATAATGAGAAACTTGAAGTATTTCAAAGAGTTAAGAAACCTTTTGAAAGAAGAGTAATGCTTGGTTTTGAAAACATAAGAGTTATACTAGCTTTATGGGAAGTTAGGTATAACGTCTTAAGAGAAGGTAAAGAGAATGGCTTACTGATTTTAGAAGTTAAGAGACTTGATCTTATAAGATAAGAGACTTGACTTAATTGACTTAATATGGATGTTTGTGTGAAACCTCATTCGTGAGTAATGAGTACTTGGTTTTTAAAAGGGAATAACGTTTTACTGATTTCGGAAATCAGAATGAGTATCGACAAACCACTGCAGCGTTAATAAAGGAAAATGTATTGAATAATAAAGTATTATTAAAACCAGTAGAAACCTCCATCTGCATAGAAGCTAAGATGAGACAAAATGATATTACATTTCCTAGATCATGGCTGCTTAATAAGATTGATTATGAACAAGAATAACCTACACTCATATAAGGCATATGTTTCTCAGATTGTTTAAAAGAGAATTATATTCTTAAATGATTAAGACTATGAACTATGAAACTTTTCTAAAAAAAAAGAGACCTGAGTAATTGAAATTAGGCAAACTGGAACTTTAGGGGAAAAAATGTTGTTGAAAAGGAAAGTGTTTTGGTTTACCTAAAAATGTTAGTCACTCTATTTTTATACTACGGGTATCGGGCGACCTTTATAAAAGGAATGGATCTCTTTAAAAGGAATTTAACGTACGTAGTACTTTAGGGTTAAAACCCGGACTTTGATATAAAATGGAAGTACCTTGAGTTGTGTATAACTTGCCTTTGCTTGTTGTTGTATAACTTGCCTATGCTTGTTGTTGTGTAACTCGCCTATGCTCGTTGTGATAGCCTTTGTTGTGCAATAATTGTGTTTCTATACTACGCGTCTCGATGGAGGTCGGTTGACTTGTTGAGCTTACTTGGGCGTCTGGCGGCGGAAGATTCCAGGTATCTTCCATTATTATTGTTACATGGGCGATACGCACGATCTGAATTCCAGGGGCATGTGGCCGTGCGAGGTTGACCACCCGATATATTGTTGTTAATGTTACATGGGCGTATCTGCCGTCACGAATTCGGGGCATGTGGCCATGCGGCGAGGTTGATTACGATATATGGTTATTATTGTTACATGGGCGATATGCGCCGTCGAGTCGGGGCATGTGGCGTGCGGCGAGGTTGACCACCTAGTATATTGTTGTTGATGTTACATGGACATATACGCACCGTCTGATTCGGGGCATGTGGCCATGCGGCATTGTTATTATTGTTGCATCATGGACATGCTCGCCGTCACTGAATTCGGGCATGCGGCCATGATCACGAACATGATTGATGTTGTGGGCGTGATACCCGTAGTTATATCTTGAGTGATGACCTTGAGGCGTGAGTCACGACTTGCACTTTTATGTTGCGTCTTGTATTTTGGTTATCATACATGTCTCACTGCTTTATATAGCTATTATGATTTAAGCTGCGGATTTTCGATTTCACATACTTGGTACTGTTGTCTTGACCTCCTTGAGGCTGCGTTCATGCCGCGGTAGAGTACACCGTAGTTGATCCTCGCTCATAGGATCACGATTCGGCGTATTAGGAAGCTCCGTTTCTCGGAGGCTTATTCTTGGTATGTGTTCCACTGAGTTGTAGGTTCTTGTACATTGAGGTATGGCGGGGCCACTGTCGTCATGGTTATTCTAAATCTTAAGTGCATGTAATCTTGTTGTAGGCGGGGTTGTAAAAGGATTAAAGCATTGGGTTTTATGTATATACACAGAAGGCAACTGTTTTGGTTGGTCTGTTTATATATAATATCTCTTGCTTCATGTCTTGTTCTTATGTTCCGCTGATTTTCTCTGATGTATGACTAATTGGGTGCCCGGGTAAGGCACGATCCAGCTTGGTTAGTCGTGACAAAAGTAATATCGAGCGATTAATCCTCGGAAAGTGTCTGAGCCGTGTCTAGTAAGTCTTGATTATCGGTGTGTTGTGCACCACATCTATAATCGAGAGGTGCGAGACATTTAGGATTAGTTTCCACTTCTCGATGCGAGATCGTGCCTTAGAGGCGTGTTGTAAGTTGGACCCCTACGGCGTATTTCGTTTTCACTGATTATGCCTCGCGCAACACGGCCCAGTGGGCAAGGCGAGGAGCTGCTAGTGAATACAAAGAAATGCGAGGCGCGAGCCGGTCATTACACGAGTGCTTGACGGCGAGTTTTGCGCGCCGACCCAGCGAGTTTAGAGCGGCGGTGGGCGTGAGACCACGATGCACCTTGGCCCCACACAGGCGGCGAGGAGTTGGGGTACAAAGATGGCCCGATCTTGGCGGGATCGTGGCGAACATGAGATAAGTGGGCCATGGCCAGTTCGAGCGCCCGATGGTTCACCCTAGATCGGATAGTTTGAGGCTACGAGACTTTACGAGATGTAGCCGCGAGTTATCTGGTCGAGACACGAGGATGATCGCGGGAGTTCATCAAGCGATTCTGACGGATCATAGAGTGATCAAGGATTCGAGACCGAGTCGGTGGTCCTAGGTTCGCATCGGTGCGTGATACGCGATCGGTAGTTTGATCGTGGGAGGCGTCGGGGAGAGAATGCACTTCCGGCCGTTTGGGGCGAGTTTTGGGGCATTTCTTGCACATTTCTTGCCTCCACGGATGAGAGGGCTCGGTAAACAGATTTTTGATGTTGAGGCGAGCGGCGTCTGATTCGGAGTACAATGTGGAGTTCGACTCATTGGCTCGGTATGCCCCATTGTAGTAGCTGATATGGAGGGCCAGTACACCGCTCGTTACGGGTTAGATGACTACTTGGTAGAAGCTTGCTGGTGTAGATCTTCATGGGCATGGACATTGCCAGCATGCGAGCTTATGCGCCCAGGTGTGAGGAGCGGAGAGGTCGGCGGAATGACGAATCGGCGAAGAGGCGAACAACGAGGTCGCTTTGGTGACTTTCGAGGTGGACGCCTCGCGGTGAACTAGTTTTGTACCTCCGCCATGCAGTGGTCCTCCACAACCTTGGGCATCAGTATTCGGGAGCGGTCGAGCTCCATAGGTTGAGTTTCCGGGAGTAGGGTGTTGGCGGATGCGATCACCCTACCTCGGTGTGGTCGATGTGGTTGACGCATTTTGGGAGTGTCGTGGTGCGAGAGCTTGTTATTTTTGCGGCGGGCCATTTTGCGAGGCTGTCCGACCAAGGGTATACGGATGTTCTGACTCGACCTTGGATCGATGGTTGGTTCATCGCCTTGACTAGCTATGCGCCCTGCAGGGCATGACTGTGATTAGAAAAGCGGTAGAGACATGTATATCCTTAACCCTCTAGAGACTTGTATGTATTGATGTTATGATGATATGTTTAGTGTTATGTTCGGATAGCTTTGTGCTAAAATGTGATTTAGAAACCTGGTTAGTGTAAAAGGGTAAGCCTGGGGGTGGAAAAAAAAATGATGAACCTTAGAATATTACAATTGAGACCTTAGATGTAAGGCCGTCTTGAGTACAAGATTTTGCGGGGAATCTTTGTCAGAATGTATAAGTATACGTGGAGTAATTGTGGGAAAATTCCTTGGGTGGTGTAAAATGGAAGTGGTAGCTTTCATGACCTGTATAGGTAATATTGTTCCGGATCGGGAAACAAGAGCTTGATGCGTTAAGTGGGTCGGGTTGGGGCCATGTTGCGGGCCAACCCGCGGCCTGTTTTGGGGTTGGGTCAGCTCTAGGTGGTCCCGCCAAGTGGTAGGGTCACGAGGGTGCTAGGTCCAAGTTTAGATGACCATCAGATGAGTTCGTGGATATGTTCGACCAGAAGCGGATCGTGAAGGCTGGGAATGGCCGTAAGGGAGATTGAGGCTAGTAAGATGACCAAGTTTGGAGGTGGTGACTCCAAAGTTTTGGGAACTGAAGCGATGGCGAAGTGATGCGTATACTAGAAGAGTTCAAGTGTTCGAGAAGGGCACGGCGAGTAAGGAAGGAAGAGGACGTGTGTTATTACGTGGCCAGGTGTGGCGTTGACAACTTGTTAGAGGAACTTTATCGTTATCCGTCTTGAGAAGGAACATTCGGGACGAATGTTTCTAAGGAGGGGAGAATGTTATACCCCGTATTTCCAGAGTATGTACATGAGGACGTACGTAGGAAATTTAATGTCACGACCCGACCGGGCGCGGCGGTGCCTACACAGGCACCTGTTGATATACATCGAGAGAATAGCAGCGGAACATACACAACATAAACACGGTGTAAACAATATCCGCAACACGAGCTGGCCGATAAGGCCGCCTTCCATAATATAAACAAAGTCAAAAGTACAACTTTACAACTCAGTTCTTACAGCCCAACCACATATGTGAATACAGACCTCTAGGAATAACAACTGTGGCGGGACAGGGCCCCGCCATACCCTGAATGTACATAATCTACAACATCAGGGAAAGACTGTACCAAAAGAAAGACAAGCCTCCGGAGACTAGAGCTTCCGACGTCCGATAAGTGATCCTAAGAGTGTGGATCCGCAACCTGCCACCCTTTCTGCGGCATGAGCGGCCCAGGAAGAGGTCGACACAATATGTACTAAGTATGTAAAGCTGGAAAATCTTGTAATTACAACATAAGTTTAAAAGAAAGCCGGAGACATGTATGATAACAAAATTACAGTACACAGTGCCTTACTAACAATGAGAGTAAAAATAGGTGTATACTTACAATGAAAAATAGGCTTGGAATCCTACTCCTGGGACTATTTCACCCGCATAGGTCCAGTGGACCTGCGTGAGGTATTCCTCGCATGGGACTATTTCACCCGCATAAGCCCTTACGGACTCGCATGAGGTATTCCTCGCATAGGCTGGACCCGCCCGCATGGGACTATTTCACCCGCATAAGCCCTTACGGACTCGCATGAGGTATTCCTCGCATCGTGGTTAGCAAATCCACGGAAATATACAATGCCACAATCCCGGGGAATGACCCCGTAACGAATAATATATCACTAGCCCAAATCCGGCTATCACACATAACATAAGCTCTATCGGCTTATCATACAATATATAAGCAAGTTAAGAAATCCCCTAACTTCTTACTATTCTTGTTCATATACACTCTCATTTTAGTTTACTTAAGGCACTAACATGTCTTTTATAAAAATCCGGGAATTTAACCCAAAGTACTACGTACTTCTATTCTTTTAAAATGACTCATTTCATTATAAAACTTCCAAGATACTAATAACCGTAGTATCAAGTTACACTTTCTTTTCAAGACAAGTCACAATACTTTTAGAAATAAAAATTAGGCTTCTAAATCAAGTGACTCATGTCTTGAAAAACCTTAGGCAATTGATGCCTTAAAATCGAATTGCCTTCCATTAAATCAAGTCATTTATCTTTCCATAAAGTCAATATAACCAACTCCCCATAAAGTCGTTATATTCACTTTATACCTTAGTCAAGTACAATTTCCTATCCAAGGGACTTATACGTTTTTAAAACGACACAAGTATCACATACTTTAAAATTCTTCAAGTCCCTTATCTTTAACAAGACTTAAGACATCTTTAAGATTCTCAAAGAAGTGAGTTAATATCCTAACTCACCCGACTTGGTATTTCATAAAACAAGTAAAGAATGTCAAAGTCTTGTACGTCTACCGTACTATATACGTGAAACTAGTCATGCTCAAAGGATAGGAAAAGTTCTACATACCTTGTCGGGTCAAACCACTTGCCAAGTACAAAGTCCATGTAGTATATCAACCGATAATATTCATAATACGTCTATTAACGCCTTACTTCAAATGTAGAATATTATAAGTGTAAAGTCTCCATTTTCTACGGAAAATCGGACAGCACCTCCTTTGTTTTTACTCACTTTGCCACCTTTTTCAAGGCCGAAATACAATAAACAAACAGCCCCAATTGGCTCACAACAATATAGAAGGTAGTTCAATACCAATGAATAACCAAACAGCCCCAATTGGCTCACAACAATATAGAAGGTAGTTCAATACAAATGAATAACCAAACAATACAAACTACATTCCAAATTCGGCCACCTTGATTCATCAAATCCAATTCTTATCAAATTTCCATTTCAATCCAATTTAGTAGCATAACATGATATCAAGTCGCATTTGATTATCATAACCATAATCTTTAAGTAAGTAACATGCGACGATTTCTAAAAACGACCAATTAGTAATCCAATTTCCAAGTGGCTTGTATAACATTTCGGATTTAACTACAAGAAATCCATAATACTTATAACTTCAACCTATCAACTTCATGCTAGCAACAAGTAGAGCTAACAACAACAATATAAATATGTAATCTTGTAACACCTTTAAAAGACAAGATTATACCTTAACGATTCTTAATCAACTCGATCAAGTCGCTCCTTAGTAGTTTAGAGCCTCTCCAAGACACCTCAATCCGCTTGTTGAGACCCTTAGAACCATACCAACAATTATCCTTCAAAACTCCAAACAAAACCTAGAAAGACCATTAGGTTTTCGTTTGAGACTAACCCGAAAACAATCTTTTTCCAAGATTTTTCTATTGAGATGTGTTTACAATACACCTAAGACCCTTGGTTTAAAGTGTGGAATCAAATGGACAAGAAACGAAATTTTTTCTTTCTTTTTGCTAGTGAACCCGAGACCCTCCTATGTGTTCTTCAAATTTTGTGTAAAATTTTCTAAGTGTTAAGTCCTCTCTTGCTACTAGTATTATATAAAGGGTCATGGAGGGTTAAGATGCATCCAAATGGTTGGCTTGGATAATCTCTTAGCAAAATATCAAGACTTATTGACCATTGACTTAGTCAAGATTGTCAAGCCACAACTTGCAAGACTTTAGTCATCCAAGACTTAAGGTAAATGACCATGTTGGCCATGCCATTTCGTCCAAGGCATTGCTAAGGGGGGGTGACACGTGTCGCCCTCCCATTCGTCACAACACTTACGTTTTCCGACAATTTTCATAATTCCGATAAATTACAAGTCTCAAATACTAACACTTGTGAGTTCATACTTATGTTCTTAAAACATGTCCTGAAATTACGGGGTGTAACATTCTTCCCTCCTTAGAAACATTCGTCCCCGAATGTTCTTTCGGAGTCACACTTACAATTAGCGACATAGTTTCCTTTCACAGCCCCGACATACCAAAAATGCCACTCATGGCCACATAAAAGCATTTAAGCAAAAGAAACACTTCAATTAAAACATGACAAGTAAGGAAAATGAAATACTGAAGGTATAGGAAATAAGTGAGATACCTCCTCAACATGTCCTCCTCCGCTCCCAAGTCATCTCCTCCGGTTATCATTTCTCCACGAGACTTTGTGGGCTACATCCTTGGTCATGATCGCTTTGACTGGCGATCGAGTATCGCTATGGGACTCTCCTCATCGATAACCCTCTCACACTGGACCTCACTAGTAGGAAAACTCTCATTGGATCACCGATACACTTTGCAACATAGAAACATGGAATACGGATGTACCGCCTCCAAATCGATGGCGAGATCCAACTCGTAGGCAACCTTGCCCACTCTACGAACGATCTGGTAGGGCCCGATGTACCTTGGCTGAGTTTCCCTTCTTACGAATCTCATCACACCCCATGGGTGGCACCTTCAAGAAGACCCAATCGTCACGGAAACTCCAAATGCGACGCCGATTATCCGCGTATGACCTGCGACTCGAGCCGCTACGCCTCTCTGGATAAGATTCACCTTATCCACGACTGCTGTACCAAATGCAGGCCAACTAAGCGTACTCGCCCACGTCGAACCAACCGATCGGCGACCTGCATTTCCGCCCATATAAAGCCTCGTATGGCGCCATCTGTATACTGGAATGGTAGCTGTTATTATAAGAAAACTCCACGAGAGGCAAATGATCCTCCCAGCTACCACTGAAATCAATCACGCAGCTCGCGACATATCCTCGTGTATGCGGATAGTGCGCTGCTGCCGTCGATCCGAGGATGAAATGCGTCTTTGAGACTCACTGTATCCCCAAACCATACGGAAAGACCTCGGTTAGCGTAAACCGGGCTCCTCTATCGATATAATCGACACCGAACACCGCGACCTCACTATCTCGGATGTATAATCGGCATAGTCCTCGGTAACGTCGTCTGACGGAAGGAAATGGGCTGATTTCGTCAAATCCACAACAATAACCCAAATGGAGTCGTACTTCCTCTGAGTACGAGGTAACCCTGTAACAAAGTCCATGTTGATCATCTCCCACTTCCAAGTCGGAATCTCAATAGACTGCAATAATCCACTGGGCCTCTGGTGCTCGACCTTAACCTGCTGGCAATTAGGACATTGTGCAACAAAACCTGCCACGTCCCTCTTCAGGCCATCCCACCAATACAAACATCTGAGGTCATGGTACATCTTGGTCGACCCCGGATGAATAGAATAACGAGCGCTGTGTGCCTCCCGAGAATCTGGCGAAGTCTGATACATCGGAACACACAACCGCCCTCAAATCTCGGACCCCATCGACGCTACCTCGAATAGACTCTTCTCCTCAAGAGGCTGCGTCACGGCACCGTACCAACACTGGGTCCTCAAACTGTCGCCTCTTCACCTCATCAACGATGGAAGACTCGGCAACCTCACGAACTCGTACTCCACTATCGTCGGTATCGATCAATCGAACCCCAAGGCTCGATAACTGGTAGATCTGACGGACCGTATCTGTCTCTCTGGGCGTACCTCCGATAGGCTCCCATCGATCTACGACTCAAGGCATCGGCAACTCGTTGGCTTTCCGGATGGTAGAGAATATCAACATCATAATCTTTCACAACTCTAACCACCGTCTGTCTCGGGTTCGGCTCCTCTGCTGAAGATATCTTGGAGGCTCTTGTGGTGCGTATAAATATCCACATGAACCCCGTACAAATAGTGTCTCCAAATCTTCAAGGCATGAATAACCGCGCCAACTCTAAGTCATGGGTAGGTAATTCCTCTCATGCTTCCGTATCGCCGGAAGCATAGGCTATAACCTGCCGTCTTTGCATCAAACACACCCTAGCCCGATACAGGCATCACAATAGATCACGCATGCCGTCTAACCCTCGGGAAGAGTAGGCGGGTGTAGTCAACCTCTCCTTCAAGAATCGAAAACCCCGCCGCAAGCCTCGTCCACTGGAACTTGGCCGCTACGAGTCGGCTAGTCAGCGGTCTGCCAAATCGAAGCAAGCGCTCCACAAACCTCACGATAATAACCCGCAAGTCCTAAGAAATGCGTGCCTCGGTCAGAGTAGGCCTCGCCAAGACTTATTGCCTCAATCTTTGTCGTATCCACGAACACCATCAGCCCCAATAATATGCCCGGGAATGCCAGAGGCCAACCAAAACTCACACTTGGAGAACTTGGCGAATAGCGGCTCGAGAATCCCAATCTGATTCTCAAGTGATGCATCCCGCTCTACGTCAGTGAATATACCAGATGTCATCAATGAATACAATCACAAATGTATCCAAAAATGGCTTGAACACCGGTTCATCAAATCCATAAATACCGTGGGCGTTGGTCAAACCGAAAGACATAACCACAACTCATGGTGCCCATAAGGTCCTGAATGCAGTCTTTGGGATATCTGCCTCTCGAACTCGAACCTGATGATAACCAGACCGCAGGTCTATCTTTGAGAAACACCTCGCACCCTGCCACATGTCAAACAAATCATCAATCCTGGGGAGGGGGTACCTATTCTTAATGGTAACCTTATTCAGCTGCCTGTAGTCAACACACATACGCAGCGTCTCATCCTTCTTCTTCACAAACAACACCGGCGCTCCCCAGGGAGATACACTAGGCCTGATAAAGCCTTTTTCCAGCAAATCTTTCAGCTGGTCCTTCAGCTCCCTCAACTCGGCAGGTGCCATCCTGTATGGCGGAATGGAAATAGGTCGAGTGTCCGCAGCGTGTCAATACAAAACTCGATCTCCTCTCGGGAGGATACCCAAGATCATCCAGGAACACATCGGAAACTCTAACCATCGCATCGATCAAGAAGCGGCACCTCGGCCTGTATCGAATACCGAACGGATGATAGATGTACCCATACGCACCATCTTCCTAGCCTTGAGGTAAGAAATAAACCTACCCCGGCGATCTTTGTGTTGCCCTCCACTCGATAAGCGGTTCGCGAGCTGGAACCGAACCAACTCGTCTCCTACCAGCGTTGGCATAACAAGAAGCCAACCATCCATACCCATAATGACATCAAACTCTGTCATCTCCAGCTCTATCAAGTCTGCAAGGGTCTGACGACTGTAAATAAATACCGGATGACCTCTATACACCCGCTCAGCTAACACCGAATCACCCATTGGCGTAGCTACCTCAAGCGGCTCTATCGACACGGCTCTATCCGGATTCTACCCACAATAAGAGGACACATCGACAAGGTAGAACACGGATCTATCGATGCATAAACATCCACCTGAAATCGTAATGTACAGCTGGCGGCGTCGGAAGCCTCACGATCTGGCGGTGGCTAGAAGAATATATGCGATCGGGACCGCTAGAATCGAACCACCACCACGACCTCTACCGCGGCTGCTGTCCGTGAGTACTCGCCCGGCGCATAACCGCGAAGGAGAAGAAGACCCAAAGAATCGATCCCGGTGTGTCTTTGTACCACCCATGATGCCTCTAGACGGACAATACCTCTTCAAGTGGCCCAGCTGGCCACAAGAGTAACAACCTCCTGCAGGAACACGACACTCGCCTGGGTGAGACCTACCGCATCGAGCACAGAGGTGTGGGTGGTCTCGACGTGAGATCTCTACCCCTGAAACCCGAAGTCCTGGAGCCACGACCGCTCTGAATGACCTTGCTGATCAGATCTCCTACCGTAAAACCGCGGACGGAGCACTCTGTCTTTGGCCGGAAAGTGGACCCGATCTGCCGAGGCCGCCTCGAAATGCCTGAGACCACGATGTCCTGCCTCGGGCCGCTCGTCAATCTGGTCCTCCTCTCTCTATCCTCTATCCTCGTGCATAGGCTCGCATCCGGCGATGTCCATACCGGGTGAAGAGCCACCCTAAGCATCTTTGTAATCATATGACGGTCTAGCCCCATCACATAACGATGAACTCTATCCGCCATGCTAGCTACAATAGTATGAGCATGCCTGGCCAAGGAGTCAAACTCCAGGCTGTACTCCTGTTATACCCCGTATTCTCAGGGTATGTATGCGAGGACGTACGTACGAGAGCACGACAGAAAAATTGGAAAGGAAGAAAGAGGTGATTTTTCCACGGAAAAAGTTTTCGGTTTTTGTAAAGAAAAATGTTCGTTGATGGGAATTGGGTTCCCAGATTTGGAATATGGGCTTCTTAAATTATATTAGAATTTTGAGATTTTATTTTCGGAAATGGTCACGTGGGGCCACGGAGAAATTCTGATTTTGTAGGCAGCTTTGATTTTGAGATTTTGGCCATTTGGATATTTTCGGAAGATGAATTATTTTGGACTAGTAGGAGGCGACACGTGTCACCCCCTGGGTGGCTTGGCGAATCATCTTTGTGCACAACACGGTTAGAGTCATTTTTCGACTAAACGTTTTGCGTAACTGCGAGAAAATTCCGGCTATGTCTTTTCTTATTTTTGCGGATTTTTCCGGCGGCAAACATTTTGGACCAACGGAGGGTGACACTTGTTACCCTGCCGGGCGATGTGGATGGCCGGTTGGGTCACGGGTTTGTGCCGGTGGTGCCTTGTTTTGGCCTTGTTTTGTGCCTTGTTTGTGGCTTGTTTGGTGCCTTGTTTTGTGGAGTAGGGTTAGGGTGCACTTGGCGATCAAGGCCTTACACTTGCCTTGCACATGGCTTGATCTTGTCCATTGGTTGGCCCTCGCTTCCTATAAATACCCCTCTCTTTGAAGACTTATTCATCACAAATTTCCAAGTCTAAATCCTCCTCCCCCCCTTGTGAGCCATCGTCCTAAGCCTCACTTTCCCCCCCCCCCCTTGAGGAGATTTGGCCGAGAGGCCTCCTCCCCTTTATGGTGCCTAGCAGGGTACCCCTTGCCTAGTTGTTTCGTATAATACACCCCCTCTTGGTAGAAATACTCTCAAGTATTGTTATAATGCCCAAAATACCTTAGCCTTTACCTTGTAGTATTCCAAAAGTTACCTCTATACGTAGAGCCCGGAAATACTACCTTTTGTCCTTTTAGTCTCAAACCGAAACCCTAAGGAAATCTTCATAGTTGGTTGAAGTATTTGAGTAGAAGTTGGTTAGAACTTCTAAGGGTTGTTTGGAGCGGATTGAGCGCACGAGTAGGAGCTAAACCTTGCTCGGGATCGACATTATAACTTGGATAATTTTGGGCTTGTCGAGGTAAATATTCTTGTCCCTTATTGTAATTGGAGATTACATGTTGTAGGAATATATAGTTGAGGTATACTATATATAGAACTGAACATTATTGTGCGGCAATGTCTTTTGACTTAAGCTGAATTTAAAGAAGAGAAGCGAATCGTAATTACATAGGGTGTATCAGACATGAGACTTGTAGCATTGTTGTGTAGTAGAATGGTACACGCCCGTTAGACGATGTAAACCCACGGTTGGCTTGGTAGCCGCCTCGATAGAGGAGAGATTTACGCTGTTGCGGGGAAGTCTTGCCGAATTTTACGTAGAACATGGAACCGCGGTTAGAAGTTAATAGGCGTTTGTGGACTTATAGGTGGAAGATTTACGAGTAGCGTATTCTACTTGAAGAGTGGAAACGGCTAGCAGTTACGATCTTGTGGAGCGTTTTGCTTATTGTCGATAATCGTCGCGAGGTATGTGAACCTCTTCCTATCCTTGAGCATGATGTTTTGTAAACTATGTAGTGCGGTGACGCATACGTGCTAAATGAGTTGGTTGGTTTAAAACATAGTGTGTTATAATAGCTTTATGGGAAGTTAGTTATAACGACTCTATGTAGTAAAAATGGTTTATTGATTGTAAAAGTTAAGAGACTTGATCTTGAAAGATAAGAGACTTAACTTGTTTTACTTGGTAATTAACATTTTGTTAAAAGTGTTGTGAAACCTCATTTACAGTAATGAGTACTTGGTTGTAAAAGAATAATGTTTTCTTGATTTGGAAATGAGAATAAGTGTCGAACAAACCACAAAGCGCTAATAAAGGAAAGTGTATTGACAAATAACTAATTGTTATTAAAACCGGAGAAACCTCCATCTGCATGGAAGCTAAGATAAGACAAAATTGTATTACATTTCCTAGGTCATGGTCTTTGTAACAAGATTGTTGTAAACAGAATAAACGCTACACATAAGACATATGTTACTCAATTGTTTTAAAAGGGATTAAGACTATGAGTTATAAAACCTTTCTAAAATGAGAAACTTGAGCATTTGAAATTAGGCAAACTTGAATGTTTGGAAAATAATGGTTACTTGATTTTTACAAAGGGAAGTATTTTGGTTTACTTAAAAGATAGTCACTCTATTTTTATCTGCGGTTATGTATGTGACTTCTTGAGAAAGAGTGGATCTTTTTATAAAAGTCTAGAAGTATGGTCATTTGCTTGAGCTTGTTTGTGATAGCTTTGGTTGTGTGATATATTGTTATTGAGGTTACATGGACATGTCTACACCGTCTGCACTCGGCATGTGGCCATGCGCAGGTTGATTACGATATATTGTTATAGTTACATGGACATGTCTACACCGAGGTAGAATTCCGGGGCATGTGGCTGCGCGCAGGTTGATCACCCAGATATTGTTGTTGATGTTACATGGACGTGTCTACACCGTCACAGTCCGGCATGTGGCCACGGGCATTGTTATTATTGTTGCATCATGGACATGTCTACACCGATGCAGAATTCCGGGGGCATGTGGCCCTGATGCAAGCATGATTGATGTTGTGGGCGTGAGACCCATAGTTATATTGAGTGATGGCGTTGGCGTGAGTCCACGACTGATCGCTTTTATGTTGCGTCTTGTATGTTGTTTATCATACATGTCTCCTGCTTATATAGGCGTTATGATTTAACTGCAGATTTTCGCCACATACTGTTATCATCGACCTCCTTGGGCTGCGTCATCCGCAGTAGAGTACATCGGTAGTGGATCGTCGCTCATAGGATCACAGTTCAGCGTATTGGGAAGCTCCGTTTCTCCGGAGGCTTATTCTTTGGTATGTGTTCCCTGAGTTGTAGGTTCTTGTACATTCAGTGGTATGGCGGCCCTGTCCGTCATAGTTGTAAATCTTAAGTCCATGAAATCTTGTTGTGGCGGGGTTTGTAAAAAGGATTAAACTGTTCGTTTTGAAAGAGTTGTATACATATATTTTATTGGAAGGTAACCGTTTGGTTGACCTGTTTTATGATCATATATCTTGTTTCTTGTTAAAGTTTTATTTTTCCGCTGGTTATCTCTGATGTTGTATCACTAGGGTGCCCGGGGTAAGGCACCAGTCACGGGCCCGGGTTCGGGTCTTGACAAAGTGGTATCAGAGCAGTTAATCCTCGGAAGGTGTCTACGCAGTGTCTAGTAGAGTCTTGATTATCGACGTGTTGTGCACCACATCTATAATCAGGAGGCTATAAGACATTTAGGATTGGTTTCCATTTCTTCTCATTCTGAGATCGTGCCTTAGAGCTGTGTTGTGAGTTGGACCCCTCTGACGTATCTCGTTTTACCAGTTATGCCTCCGCGCAAGGCAACCAGAGCCCAGAAGGGCAAGGCAGCCGAGGGTGCTGCTAGTGAGATACAGAGGAGTACGAGGGCGCAGGCCCGCCAAGACTGAGATTGTTCTTCGACGGCGAAGTTTTGTGACGCCGCCCAGCGAAGTTTAGAGCCGCGGCGGTCACTGAGACCACAATACTGAGCCTCCATCCACACTGGAGCGGATGAGATGGGTACAAGAGATGGCGATTGCTGGCCGTGGTCGTGGCCGATATGAGGATAGGCCGACGCAGCAGCCTCAGTTCAATAGCACCAGTGGTTCACACCCTAGCAGATAGTTTGAGGCTACGGACTTTACGAGTTAGAGCCCGCGAGTTTTATGGGTCGAGGCACGAGGATGATCCGCAGGAGTTCATCCGGCAGCTGATGGTCGTAGAGTAATCAAGGCTTCGAGATCGAGTCGGTGGTCTTAGGTTCGCATCGGCTGCGTGATACCGCAATGATCGTTTGATTCGTGGAGTTGTCGGGAGAGCATGCGCTTCCAGCAAGATGGGACGAGTTCTCGAGGCATTCCTCACTCACTTCTTGCCTCCGCAGATGAGAGGCACGCCGACGATTATGATGCTTAGGCGAGAGGCGTCGGTTCGAGTACAACGTGAGTTTGACTCGTTGGCTCGGTATGTCCCCGCTTTAGTGGCAGCCATGGAGGATAGAGTGCACCGCTATGTCACCGGCTAGATGATTACTTGACAGAGGCTTGTTCGGTGTAGCTCTTCACCGGCATGGACATTGCCCGCACGCAGCTCATGCACTAGGATGTGAGGTGCGGAGAGGTCGGCGGAATGACTGGATCGCGAAGAGGCCGGGACATCGTGGTCTTTGGCGACTTTCGAGGCGGACCGCCTCAGGCCGACTAGTTTTGTACCCCGCCAAGATCTGAGTGGTCCTCCACCGTCTTCGAGGAGCAGTCGGGGCTCGAGGGTTCTGTGCTCTGTAGTAGGGGTGTTGGCGGACGCGATCACCCCTACTCGGTGCCGATGTGGTAGACCGCATTTCGGGAGTGTCGTGGTGCCAAAGGAGCTTGTTATTTTGGCGACAGCGGGCCATTTGGCGAGGAACTGTCCGTAGGCGGTAGCACGGATGTTGCGACTCACCTTCGTGATCGATTGGTTCATCACCTTCACTATGCGCACTGTAGTGATCGTGATTAGAAAAACGGTAGAGACAGGTATGTCCTTAACCCTCCAGAGTTTTGTATGCTTGTTATGCTGATGTGTTTAGTGTTATGTTCGGATAGCTTTGTGCTAAAATGTGATTTAGAAGCCTGGTTAGTGTAGAAGGGTAAGCCTGGGGGCATGGTAAGTGTGAACCTTAGACTATTCCACGATTGAGACCTTAGAGGTAAGGTCGTCTCGTGTAAAAGATTTATTTTATGTTTGACCTTTATCAGAGTGCGTAGTATACGTGGGGTTTATTTGTATGATAAGTCCATGGGTAGTGTGAGGTGGAAGTGGTAGCTTTCATGACGTATGTTAGTAAGATTGTTCCGTGTCGGCGAGCAAGAGTCGGGCGCGACGGAGGTCGGGTTGAGGGCATATCGGGTCAACCCGTAGCCGGTTTAGGTGGGTCAGTCTGGGTGGTCCCGCCAGATGGTAGGTCACGAGGGTGCTAGGCCCGCTTTAGTTAATCATCGTATGAGTTCGTGGGCGCGTTCGACGAAGCGATTCGTAAAGGCCGGAATGGCCTTAAAGAAGTTTGAGGTTAGTAAGATGACCAAGTTGGAGGTAGTGACCTCAGATTTTTGGGAGCAAGTAATGACCAAGTATGGTGCGTCTTCGAGAGTTCAAGTGTTCGAGAAGGGCACGACAAGTAAGGAAAGAAGAGGACGTGTGTTATTTCGTGGCCAAGTTGTGGCGTTGGCAACTTGTTAGAGGAACTTCATCGATATCCGTCTTGAGAAGGAACATTCGGGACGAATGTTTCTAAGGAGGGGAGAATGTTATACCCCGTATTCTCAGGGTATGTATGCGAGGACGTACGTACGAGAGCACGACAGAAAAATTGGAAAGGAAGAAAGAGGTGATTTTTCCACGGAAAAAGTTTCCGGTTTTTGTAAAGAAAAATGTTCGTTGATGGGAATTGGGTTCCCAGATTTGGAATATGGGCTTCTTAAATTATATTAGAATTTTGAGATTTTATTTTCGGAAATGGTCACGTGGGCCCACGGAGAAATTTACTGCTGTGGGCCCGCTTTGATTTTGAGATTTTGGCCATTTTGGATATTTTCGGAAGATGAATAATTTTGGACTAGTAGGAGGCGACACGTGTCACCCCTAGGTGGCTTGGCGAATCATCTTTGTGCACAACACGGTTAAGTCGTTTTCGACTAAACGCTTACGTAACTTGCGAGGGGAAAATTCCGGCTATGTCTTTTCTTATTTTTGCGGATTTTTCCGAGCGACGAAACATTTTGGACCAACGGGAGGGTGACACTTGTCACCCTCAAGTGGGCGATGTGGATGGCCATTGGTCACTGTTTGTGCGAATGGTGCCTTGTTTGGCCTTGTTTTGTGCCTTGTTTTGGGCTTGTTTGGTGCCTTGTTTTGTGGAGTAGGGTTAGGGTGCACTTGGCTTGATCAAGGCCTTACACTTGCCTTGCACATGGCTTGATCTTGTCCATTGGTTGGCCATTGGCTTCCCTATAAATACCCCTCTCTTTGAAGACTTATTCATCACAAATTTCCAAGTCTAAATCCTCCTTCCCCCTTGTGAGCCATCGTCCTAAGCCTCCCTTTCCCCTCACAGGAGCTTTGGCGAGAGGCCTCCTCCCTTATGGTGCCCTAGCCGAGGGGTACCCCCCCCCCCCTAGCCTAGTTGTTTCGTATAATACACCCCCCCTCTTGGTAGAAATACTCTCCAAGTATTGTTATAATGCCCAAAATACCTTAGCCTTTACCTTGTAGTATTCCAAAAGTTACCTCTACGTAGAGCCCGGAAATACTACCTTTTGTCCTTTTAGTCTCAAACCGAAACCCTAAGGAAATCTTCATAGTTGGTTGAAGTATTTGAGTAGAAGTTGGTTAGAACTTCTAAGGGTTGTTTGGAGCGGATTGAGCGCAGAGTAGGAGCTAAACCTTGCTCAGGATCGACATTATAACTTGGATAATTTTGGGCTTGTCGAGGTAAATATTCTTGTCCCCTTATTGTAATTGGAGATTACATGTTGTAGGAATATATAGTTGAGGTATACTATATATAGAACTGAACATTATTGCGGCAATGTCTTTTGACTTAAGCCCAATTTAAAGAAGAGAATGAATCAGCAATTACATAGACCGTATTACAGAGACTTGTAGCATTGTTGTGTAGTAGAATGGTACACGTCCGTTAGACGATAAACCCCTGGTTGGCTTAGTAGCCTACCGATAGAGAGGAGATTTACGCTGGCGTGGGGAGGTCTTGCGAATTTTCAGAGAACATGGAACCGCGGTTAGAAGTTAATAGGCGTTTGTGGCCTTATAGGTGGAAGTACTACGAGTAGCGTATTCTACTTGAAGAGTGGAAACGGCTGGCCGTTACTGATCGCGAGCGTTTTGCTTATTATCGATAATCGTCGCGAGGTATGTGAACCTCTTCCTATCCTTCGAGCATGATGTTTTGTAAACTATGTAGTACGGTAGACGCATACGTGCTAAATGAGTTGGTTGGTTTAAAACATAGTGTGTTATAATAGCTTTATGGGAAGTTAGTTATAACGACTCTATGTAGTAAGAATGGTTTATTGATTGTAAAAGTTAAGAGACTTGATCTTGAAAGATAAGAGACTTAACTTGTTTTACTTGGTAATTAACATTTTGTTAAAAGTGTTGTGAAACCTCATTTCATGAGTAATGAGTACTTGGTTGTAAAAGAATAATGTTTTACTGATTTGAAATGAGAATAAGTGTCGAACAAACCACAAAGTCGCTAATAAAGGAAAGTGTATTGACAAATAACTAATTGTTATTAAAACCAAGAGAAACCTCCATCCGCATGAAGCTAAGATAAGACAAAATTGTATTACATTTCCTAGGTCATGGTCAGAACAAGATTGTTGTAAACAAGAATAAACGCTCACACATAAGACATATGTTACTCAATTGTTTTAAAAGGGATTAAGACTATGAGTTATAAAACCTTTCTAAAATGAGAAACTTGAGCATTTGAAATTAGGCAAACTTGAATGTTTGGAAAATAATGTGGTTACTTGATTTTTACAAAGGGAAGTATTTTGGTTTACTTAAAAAGATAGTCACTCTATTTTTATACTGCGGGTATTGTGTGACTTCTTGAGAAAGAGTGGATCTTTTTATAAAAGTCTAGAAGTATGGTAATTTGCTTGAGCTTGTTTGTGATAGCCTGGTTGTGTGATATATTGTTATTGAGGTTACATGGACATGTCTACACCGATCACACTCGGGGCATGTGGCCATGCGGCAGGGTTGATTACCCGATATATTGTTATTGTGGTTACATGGACATGTCTACACCGAGGTAGAATTCCGGGGGCATGTGGCCATGCGGCAGGGTTGATCACCCAGTATATTGTTGTTGATGTTACATGGACGTGTCTACACCGATGCAGAATTCCGGGGGCATGTGGCCATGGGGCATTGTTATTATTGTTGCATCATGGACATGTCTACACCGATGCAGAATTCCGGGGGCATGTGGCCATGATGCAAGCATGATTGATGTTGTGGGCGTGAGACCCATAGTTATATTGAGTGATGACGTTGAGCGTGAGTCACGACTTGATCGCTTATGTTGCGTCAGATGTTGTTTATCATACATGTCTCACGCTTTATATAGATCGTTATGATTTAACTGCAGATTTTCGGGCCACATACTTGGTACCGCCAGATCGACCTCCTTCGGGGTTGCGTTCATGCCGCAGTAGAGTACATCGGTAGTGGATCCTCGCCATAGGATCACACCAACAGATTGGGAAGCTCCGTTTCTCCGGAGGCTTATTCTTTGGTATGTGTTCCCTGAATTGTAGTTTCTTGTACATTCAGGGGTATGGCGGGGCCCTGTCCCGTCATAGTTGTTGTAAATCTTAGAGGTCCAGTAGTACATTGTGGCGGTGGTTTGTAAAAGGGATTAAACTGCTAGTTTTGAAAGAGTTGTATACATATATTCTATTGGAAGGTAACCGTTTGGTTGACCTGTTTTATGATCATATATCTTGTTTCTTGTTAAAGTTTTATTTTTCCGTTGGTTATCTCTGATGTTGTATCACTAGGGTGCCCGGTGTAAGGCACCAGTCACGGGCCTGGGTTCGGGTCTTGACAACTCCCTAACAGTCCTCCCATTCTGCCTCAAGGTCAAGAATCTGTCTACCCGGGCTCTCCTCATCTCGGGAGGCAAAAAGTGATCCATGAAGGCCTCTGTAAACTCCTCCCAAACAGCTGGAAGAGCATCGTCACCTCTCGAAAGCAACCACGACTCAAACCAGTTCAACGCAATATCGCAGAACCGTGAAGAGGCTAGTGTAATGCATCGTCTCAAGCCCTAAGACTGCATGGTCCAGAGTACCGAATGAACTCCTGCAGATCCTCATCGACCTCGAACCATAAAACTCAGTGGATGACATCCTGGAAAATCCCTAATCCATGGCAAACCGGCTCTAGGGTGGCCGCTTGCTCGCTTGCCGCTGCCCGGCTACTATATCAAGTCAATAACCGACCGCTTCCCGTAGTCTCTATACTCGCACCGGGCCGGGAATGGAGGGTCTCGTATCGGAACCTTGGAGCTACCGCCGCCTCGGCTCCTCTAAAATCGCAGGCATGGCCGAACTCGCCGACCGCCTACTACCTCGGGCATAGTCCGCTCGAGCCAGTGTAACCTTCGAGTACCGCTAGCGCCTCTGCTGCTTTGCCCTTCTCTGGGCTCGTCGCCTTTCGCGAGGCATAGCTTTCAAGAAGAGGTCGAGAGGATTCAACCTAATAAGACACTCTAATGCACGATCTCGAGAGAGAAGAATGGAAACCAATCCTAAATGTCCCGCACCTCCTTATTATAGATGTGGTGCACAACACACCGATAATCAAGACTCTACTAGACACTCGTAGACACTACGAGGACTAATCGCTCGATACCACTTTTGTCACGACCGACCCTCGGCCGCGATCGTGCCCTACCCGGGCACCCTGCTCGTATACATCGCAGAATAGCAAATGAACATACACAACATAAACACAGTGTAAACAATATCACAACACAAAGCAGCCGATAAGGCCGCTCCATAATATAAACAAAGTCAAAGTACAACTTACAACTCGCTTCTACAGTTCAACCACATATGTGAATACAGACTTAGGAATAACAATTGTGGCGGGACAGTGGCTCGCCATACCCTCGAATGTACATAATCTACAACATCGGGAAAGATCACCAAAAGAAAGACAAGCCTCCGAGAATGGAGCTTCCGACGTCCGATAAGTGATCCTAAGAGTGTGGATCCGCAACTCGCTACCCTTTCTCGCAAGATGAACGCAGCCCCGAGAAGGGGGTCGACACAATATGTACTAAGTATGTAAAATCGAAAGTACTGTAATTACAACATAAGTTTAAAAGAAAGCGAGACATGTATGATAACAAAATTACGATACAAGGCCTTACTAACAATGAGAGTAAAAATAGGTGTATACTTACAACGAAAAATAGGCTCGAATCCTACTCCCGACTATTTCACCGCATAGGTCCAGTGGACTGCGTGAGGTATTCCTCGCATGGGACTATTTCACCCGCATAAGCCCTTACGGACTGCATGAGGTATTCTCGCATAGGTTGGACCCGCCCGCACGGGACTATTTCACCCGCATAAGCCCTTACGGACTCGCATGAGGTATTCCTCGCATCGTGGTTAGCAAATCCACGAAATATACAATGCCACAATCCCGGGAATGACCGCAACGAATAATATATCACTAGCCCAAATCCGCTATCACACATAACATAAGCTCTATCGCATCATACAATATATAAGCAAGTTAAGAAATCCCCTAACTTCTTACTATTCTTGTTCATATACACTCTCATTTTAGTTTACTTAAGGCACTAACATGTCTTTTATAAAAAATCCGGGAATTTAACCCAAAGTACTACGTACTTCTATTCTTTTAAAATGACTCATTTCATTATAAAACTTCCAAGATACTAATAACCGTAGTATCAAGTTACACTTTCTTTTCAAGACAAGTCACAATACTTTTAGAAATAAAAATTAGGCTTCTAAATCAAGTGACTCATGTCTTGAAAAACCTTAGGCAATTGATGCCTTAAAATCGAATTGCCTTCCATTAAATCAAGTCATTTATCTTTCCATAAAGTCAATATAACCAACTCCCCATAAAGTCGTTATATTCACTTTATACCTTAGTCAAGTACAATTTCCTATCCAAGGACTTATACGTTTTTAAAACGACACAAGTATCACAGACTTTAAAATTCTTCAAGTCCCTTATCTTTAACAAGACTTAAGACATCTTTAATATTCTCAAAGAAGTGAGTTAATATCCTAACTCACCCGACTTGGTATTTCATAAAACAAGTAAAGAATGTCAAAGTCTTGTACGTCTACCGTACTATATACGTGAAACTAGTCATGCTCAAAGGATAGGAAAAGTTCTACATACCTTGTCGGGTCAAACCACTTGCCAAGTACAAAGTCCCGCCCGTAGTATATCAACCGATAATATTCATAATACGTCTATTAACGCCTTACTTCAAATGTAGAATATTATAAGTGTAAAGTCTCCATTTTCTACGGAAAATCTGGACAAAGACCTCCTTTGTTTTTACTCACTTTGCCACCTTTTTCAAGGCCGAAATACAATAAACAAACAGCCCCAATTGGCTCACAACAATATAGAAGGTAGTTCAATACCAATGAATAACCAAACAGCCCCAATTGGCTCACAACAATATAGAAGGTAGTTCAATACAAATGAATAACCAAACAATACAAACTACATTCCAAATTCGGCCACCTTGATTCATCAAATCCAATTCTTATCAAATTTCCATTTCAATCCAATTTAGTAGCATAACATGATATCAAGTCGCATTTGATTATCATAACCATAATCTTTAAGTAAGTAACATGCGACGATTTCTAAAAACGACCAATTAGTAATCCAATTTCCAAGTGGCTTGTATAACATTTCGGATTTAACTACAAGAAATCCATAATACTTATAACTTCAACCTATCAACTTCATGCTAGCAACAAGTAGAGCTAACAACAACAATATAAATATGTAATCTTGTAACACCTTTAAAAGACAAGATTATACCTTAACGATTCTTAATCCAACTTCAATCCGAAGTCGCTCCTTAGTAGTTTAGAGCCTCTCCAAGACACCTCAATCCACTTGTTGAGACCCTTAGAACCATACCAACAATTATCCTTCAAAACTCCAAACAAAACCTAGAAAGACCATTAGGTTTTCGCTTATACTAACCCAAAACAATCTTTTCCAAGATTTTTCTATTGAGATGTTTACAATACACCTAAGACCCTTGGTTTAAAGTGTGGAATCAAATGGACAAGAAACGAAATTTTTTCTTTCTTTTTGCTAGTGAACCCGAGACCCTCCTATGTGTTCTTCAAATTTTGTGTAAAATTTTCTAAGTATTAAGTCCTCTCTTGCTACTAGTATTATATAAAGGGTCATGGAGGGTTAAGATGCATCCAAATGGTTGGCTTGGATAATCTCTTAGCAAAATATCAAGACTTATTGACCATTGACTTAGTCAAGATTGTCAAGCCACAACTTGCAAGACTTTAGTCATCCAAGACTTAAGGTAAATGACCATATTGGCCATGCCATTTCGTCCAAGGCATTGCTAAGGGGGGGTGACACGTGTCGCCCTCCCATTCGTCACAACACTTACGTTTTCCGACAATTTTCATAATTCCGATAAATTACAAGTCTCAAATACTAACACTTGTGAGTTCATACTTATGTTCTTAAAACATGTCCTGAAATTACGGGGTGTAACATTTAAGCCTTAAGGATTGGCAAGAATCGAAATTTGTGCACAAGTGCCGAAAAGAGTCGTTTTTCGACGAAACGTTTTACTAAACTTGCGAAGGGAAAATTCCGGCTATGTCATTTTTAATTTTTGCGGATTTTTCCGAGAGACGAAACATGTTGGACCAACGGGAGGGTGACATGTGTCACCCTCACATTGGAAGGGCTTGGGGCGGCAACTTGGACGAAAGGGTGGGATGGTTAGGTAGGATATTTGTGCAAGTTGGTGTGGTAGATGGATAAGGTGTACTTGGCTTGATCTTGGCCTTACACTTGCCTAACACATGGATTGATCTTGGCCATTGGTTGGCCATTGGTTGGCCTATAAATACTCCCCTTGCTTGAAGGTTTTCTTCATCCACAAATATTCCAAGTCTTGAAATCCCTTTCTTCCCCCCTCTTGTGAGCTAGCCGAGAGCACCCTCCCCCTTCCCTAGCCCTCGGCCGAGAAATAGTACCCCCCCTTGCCTAGTGGTTCTAGCCGAGCCTACCCCCCCTAGCCTAGTTGTGCTAGTCGAAATACACCCCCCTTTGTGGTATAGAAATACTTCTCCAAGTATTGTTGTTATGCCCAAATACCTTATAGTATTCCAAGGTTACCCCTATACGAAAAGCGTAAATACTATTATACTTTCCTCACCACAAAAACGAAACCCTAAGGAAAACCTTCATAGTCGGTTGAAGTGTTAAGTAGAAGTTGCGTAGAACTTCTAAGGGTTGTTTGGAGCGGGTTGGAGCGCACGGAGTAGGAGCTTAACGTTGCTCAGGATCGACATTAACCTTGGATAAATTTTGGGCTCATCGAGGTAAATACTACTGTCCTTCTAGTGTAATTGGAAATTACATACTGTAGTAGTATAGAAATGAAAATAAGATTCATAGAAGAGATTGAACTGTAATAGAAGGATATTACAGAATAGACTTGAACTGAAATCACATCAGAAGAGTTAAGTAGAAGATTAAACTGTATTTGCAATAGACTGATAACCTTTATTGGTTGAATGTTCTGCGAGTAGCATGTGCTACTTGGAAGGTGGACAAGGCTAGCCGGGTTATAGCCGTGGAGCGTTTTGCTTATAGTCGATAATCGTCGCGAGGTATGTGATTCTTCCTATACTCTTGAGCATGAAGTATTTTAAAAGAATATATGTATGGTACGGTAGACGTACGTGTGGCAATGTCTTTTGACTTAAGCTTGAATAATAAGAATCGTGAAGTATTTTAAAAGTATATATATATAGTACGGTAGACGTACGTGTGTTAACTGAACGTAGTTGTACGGCAATGTCTTTTGACTTAAGCCTGAATAATGAGAAACTTGAAGTATTTCAAAAGAGTTAAGAAACCTTTTTGAAAGAAGAGTAATGCTTGGTTTTGAAAACATAAGAGTTATACTAGCTTTATGGGAAGTTAGGTATAACGTCTTAAGAGAGGTAAAGAGAATGGCTTACTGATTTTAGAAGTTAAGAGACTTGATCTTATAAGATAAGAGACTTGACTTAATTGACTTAATATGGATGTTTGTGTGAAACCTCATTCGTGAGTAATGAGTACTTGGTTTTTAAAAGGGAATAACGTTTTACTGATTTCGGAAATCAGAATGAGTATCGACAAACCACTGCAGCGTTAATAAAGGAAAATGTATTGAATAATAAAGTATTATTAAAACCAGTAGAAACCTCCATCTGCATAGAAGCTAAGATGAGACAAAATGATATTACATTTCCTAGATCATGGTCGCTAATAAGATTGATTATGAACAAGAATAACCTACACTCATATAAGGCATATGTTTCTCGATTGTTTAAAGAGAATTATATTCGTAAATGATTAAGACTATGAACTATGAAACTTTTCTAAAAAAAAAGAGACCTGAGTAATTGAAATTAGGCAAACTGGAACTTTAGGGGAAAAAATGTTGTTGAAAAGGAAAGTGTTTTGGTTTACCTAAAAATGTGAGTCACTCTATTTTTATACTACTGTATCAAGCACCTTTATAAAAGGAATGGATCTCTTTAAAAGGAATTTAACGACGTAGTACTTTAGGTTAAAACCCGGACTTTGATATAAAATGGAAGTACCTTGAGTTGTGTATAACTTGCCTTTGCTTGTTGTTGTATAACTTGCCTATGCTTGTTGTTGTGTAACTCGCCTATGCTCGTTGTGATAGCCTTTGTTGTGCAATAATTGTGTTTCTATACTACCGCGTCTCTCGATGGAGGGTCGGTTGACTTGTTGAGAGCTTACTTGGACGCATCGGCAATGACGGAAGATTCCACCGCATGCTTCCATTATTATTGTTACATGGACGTCCGCACCGACGCAGACTCCGGCATGTGGCTACGCGGCAGGTTGACCACCCAAAGATATTGTTGTTGATGTTACATGGACGGTTCGCACCGGCGCACTCCGTACGCGCTACGCAGGTTGATTACCCGATATATGGTTATTATTGTTACATGTACGGTTCCGCACCGACGCACTCGGGGCATGTGGCCACGCGGCAGGTTGACCACCCAAAGATATCGTTGTTGATGTTACATGGACACGCTCGCACCGGCGCAATTCCGGCACGCCACGCAAGATTGTTATTATTGTGCATCATGGACACGCTGCACCGGCGATGCACTCCGGCATGCGCCATGATGCGAACATGATTGATGTTGTGGGCGTGAGACCCATAGTTATATCTTCGAGTGATGACCTCGGTGGCGCGAGTCCTCGACTTGATCGCTTTATGTCGCTGCATCGTATTTTGGTTATCATACATGTCTCTCGCTTTATATAGATCGTTATGATTTAATCGCAGATTTTCGCCACATACTTGGTACCGCATCGACCTCCTTCGGGGCCGCGTTCATGCCGCAGTAGAGTACACCGTAGTTGATCCTCGCCATGGATCACGCTCAACGATTGGAAGCTCCGCTTCTCCGAGGCTTATTCTTCTGCATGTGTTCCCCGAGTTGTAGGTTCTTGTACATTCGTGGTATGGCGCCCTATCCCGCCATGGTTGTTGTAAATCTTAGAGGTCCAGAGTACCGCTGTGGCGTGGTTGTAAAAAGGATTAAACTGCTCGAAGTTTTTATGTATTTATACACGTATGCAAACCGCTTTGGCCGCTGCTTATATATAATATCTCTTGCTTCATGTCTTGTTCTTATGTTCCGATTTTCTCGATGTATGACTACTTGGGTGCCCGTAAGGCACTACCACGCCCGTTCGGTCGTGATAATCGGGCCGCAAGATACCTTTACGGGCGCACTATATTACATTATCGCGCCCAGAATGGGCCGCAAGATACCTTTATGGGCGTACTATATGACATTATCGCGCCCCGTGAATGGGCCGGCAAGATACCTTTACGGGCGCACTATATGACATTATCGCGCCCGTGAATGGGCCGCAAGATACCTTTTGGGAAGACTATATGACATTATCAGGTCCCGTGAATGGGCCGGCGATACCTTTACGGGCGCACTATATGACAAGATCGCGCCCCGTGAACGGGCCGCATTATACCTTTACGGGCGACTATATGACCTTATCGCGTCCCGTAATGGGCCGGCGATATTTTCGTGGGAAGACTTTTGTATGACTTCGCCGTGTCCCGCAAATGGGCCGGGTTACGTTATCACGTATGAGTAATCAAAGTAAGCTCCCAAATAAGAAGTCCCTCCATAAATGGCCGAATTATGTTATGTAAGATATGTAAGTTATGTGGAAAAACTTGATCGAATTCTTAAGTATGTATGTAAGAATACGATGTTAATTTTATTGAAAAAGGAAAAGAATGATTAATGATTGATTTCATGAGTTAAAATGGCACGGTAGATCCGTATTTTAATTTTTATACTTACTCCTGTCATTCTTTTGTACAGTTATGATCTTGTTTAATGTACTTTATTTTTGTTCCATACTTAGTACTTGTTGTATCGACTTCTGTGGGCCGCTCATCTCCGCAGTCTAGGTAATACGCTTGGATCCGGAGCTTAGGATCCTTGTTCAAGATTTTGAGATGGCTCCAAGTTCCGAGTTTGTCATTATGGCTAGGTATATTCAGGGTACGACGGGCCTTGTCCCATCATAGTTGTTGTCACCTTCTTAGAGGTCTCAGATTCATACGTGGGCCGGGTGTAAGTTGTATTTACATTGTTGTCAGCGTAGACTTTTCGGGTGATTTATATTTATAAGGAAGCCTTTCCGCTTTGCCTTTGTTTTAAAAAAAAAAAGAGTGTTATTTATCTTCCGCGTTTATTTATGTTGTATGGGTAAGGTGCCCAGTAGGGCACCGCCACGCCCGGATTTGGGCGCGTGATGAGCGTGGTATCGTGAGCGCTTAGTCATCATGTCTACGGCTGCATGTATAGTAGTTCTTGTTTATCGATGTGTTGTGCACCACATCTATAAACAGGAGGCTATAGTACATTTAGGATTGGTTTCCCTTCTTCTCACTCTGAGATCGTGTGATAGAGCTGTGTTGTTAGGGTAGTCTCTCCCTAACATGTTATTTTGATTGCAGATATAAGAAAGGCAACAGTGACCCAAAAAGGATTATATGGACTTCGTATCCAAGTTGGTAAAACTATTGTACAGTTGGTATAATGATGATGTGTATCTGTACGAGCTTATTTATTTGGGGTCATATGTGCGTTGCTTAGAATGATTATGAGTTACCATGAGTTGGTTAAGCCTTAATAATTACTTGGAAGGTGTGAAACAGCTTTATCAATCCACACCTAGGCTTTATATATGTACTTATTTGGAATAGTCAAGAGGTAATGAATCGACTAAGATTGTGATAGACTCTTGAAAGATCGTGTTTAATTGACTTATGGACATACCATGTTATTAGATTAAGCTGTGTTGTATGCTTAAGTGAGATGCACGAATATTATTTTTATGGAGTAAATATGGTTGTTGTGATTAGGACAACATGATATTGAGATTATGAGAAACTATGTTATTGAGATTATGAGAAACTATCTTACCCGTATTTAGGAGAGATAATGTAAGATTGGGACATGAAATAATCGAGAATCGTGGAATACTAGCTAACTATTGAGACCTTAGATGAACATTCGAAGACGAATGTTTCTAAGGGGGGAAGGATGTTACACCCCGTAATACCAGAGATACTAATTGAGAACGTGATTAAGGATTTAAGATTTGAATTTTGGAAGGAAAGAATAATTACATTTTCTTAAGAAAAATTTCGGGAAAAAATATGACGACGGAAAAATTATTAACTTGGAGTATAATACTTCTAATTGGATTTATGGACTTAGTATTGTATTATAAGGTGTTGGAATTGATGATATGGGGTCCGCCGAGAATTTCACAATTTCGCGGGGACCTTCGAAAATTATAATATTTTGGACCAATCGGAGGGCGACACGTGGCACCCCTCCACTTGTCTTGCTAAGATGACAACAAATTAGATATTTTGAGAGGGGACAAGTGGACATGGGTCCCACTCCACTTGGCTATACATATCAAAGTCTTGCAAGACTTGGATCACTTTACACTTAGACAAAAAAATAAGCTCTCATCTTCTCCCCTTTAGCTCCATAATTTCGAGAGCCCCTTGGCTAAGAACAACCATTGTTGATCAATTTATTTCTCCAAGATTATGCCCTTAAACCAAGTGCTAAGCCTAGATTAATATTCTACACGTTTTTACTTGTCTTGGCCGAAAGTTGATGCCAAAACCCTAGGTGTTCCGTCGACTTTTTGGAAGTGAGATTCAAATAGAAGTTGCTCCTAAGGTTGTAGGGGGTACATATATGTGATTGGAACTTGAAGAAGTGGAGCGAAACGAAAATTGCGCACCAATAAAGACCGGACTGTTTTGGGGCGTTTTTGGGCAAAAAAATGAGGTAAAAGTCCTTCTTATTTTAACGTAATTGGATATTACTTATTGTTATTATGTATGGATGAACTTGTGTTAGAAAATAATGAAGAATAAAAAGCGTTTGAGCCACTTTTGGGGCTAAAACCGATTTGGGACAGATTTGGTGCAAATGGAATTCGTTGGTTATTGTCGTTGTTATCTTCACCTATTGCATGTTATAATGGATTAATATTGTTGTTAATAAGTTGTTATAACTTATGTAGAAGTTTTGGAACTTGAATTGGAATAAAATGGATTAAGGAACGAGTTATCGGGTTGTAGTTGTTGTGGCCGAGAAACTGCCCAAAATTGTTAGATGTCGTTGTGTCGTTTAGTGTACTGTTTTGAGGTATTAAATGCTGGAAATTTAGTTGTTGTTATGCATGTTTAAGTGTAGTAGTTGCTAATGAAAGTCCTAAGGGAATAAGGGTGTGGAAAGGCGTTAAAAGGCCTCACATTTTACCCTCGTTATGGTTGGATTGCGGACTGTTTTTATGGGCTGATTTGTGGACTGTTTTGTATAACTGGGGCAGAATTTTACACGCCCGCCAGTTAGGCGTGTAATACCCTTTGGCTAACTGTTGGTTGTGCCTTAAATGTGGCTTGTTGGTTGATGAATACGGGCCTTGGAAAAGGTGGAAAAGTACGTAGAAACAAAGGAAGTGCTGCCCAATTTTCCGTAGAATTAGAGGGCCATTATTTGGTATAAGTCCTACACTTGATAGCTTGTAGTTGATAGAAGTGCTATTGTCATTTTAGGTTGAAGTACTACGTATAGCATATTCTACTTAAAGGATGGAATAGCTATCAAAGTTAAGGTACTTTGGAGCATTTTGCTACTTGTCGATAATCGTCGCGAGGTATGTGAACCTCTTCCTTCTTTTGGCATGATTCTATGTATGAAATATACATGTGGTGTTATTTCATGATCCCTTCTACTCTTAGAAGTTAAGAGGTATGTATGTTGATTTACTTTATGTAAAAGCTACGTCTAAGTTATCCTAAGTTCTTACCAAGTCTTATAGGGATGTTGGTAAGAGTCGTTAGAAGTATTCGAGTCGTTGACTTTGCTAAGTTATCGCACGAATAAGAATAAGTATCGAACAAGCCGTTGCAGCGTTAATAAAAGAAAATGTATCGACAATCAATTAAATTAAAATGAGTAGAATTCTCCATCTGCATAGAAGCTAAGATAAGACAAAATTGTATTACATTTTCTAGATCATGGCTGCTTTAATAAGATCGTTATAAACAAGTATAACCTAGTCACAACGCACAAAAGTATATGTTACTTAATTTAAAGAGTTAACGTTATGAATTTTAAAGACTATGAACCTAAAATTATTAAATGGTTAAGAGACTTTATTTTTCAAGTTATGGACTTGATTCTTAAAGGAAGGAATGACTTGATTTAAAAGTATAGAATACTTGATTTGGAAAGTATTGATTTCTTGATATTCTAAAGATAAGAGACTTGATTTCTAAAGTTAAGAAACTTGATTTCTTAAAAGTTAAGAGACTTGAAGTATTTTTTTGAAAGTTATGTAACTTGAGTTTTTAAAAGAAGAAGTTTATGGATTTAAGAAGAGAAGGAGTTTTATGATTCTTTTTTAGTATGTATGTACGTAGTACTTTTGGGTTTAATTTTCCCTAATGTAAAAAAGAAATAAAAGTGCCTTAAGTTCTCTAAAGTGAAGGTTGTTATAATAGCTTTATGGAGAGTTGTTATAACGACTAAAGAAGAATTGAAAAGATGATTTAAAATGTTATGTAAAGAGACATTATCGCGTCCAGAATGGGCCGGCAAGATACCTTTATGGGCGGACTATATGACATTATCGCCCCGTGAATGGGCCGGCAAGATACCTTTACGGGAAGACTATATGACATTATCGCCCCCGTGAATGGGCCGCAAGATACCTTATGGGCGACTATATGACATTATCGCGCCCCGTGAATGGGCCGGCAAGATACCTTACGGGCGGACTATATGACATTATCGCGTCCCGTGAATGGGTCGGCAAGATACCTTATGGAAAGATTATATGACATTATCGCGCCCCGTGAATGGGTCGGACAATATACCTTTACGGGCGCACTATATGACATTATCGCGTTCGTGAATGGGCCGACAAGATACCTTATGGGAAGACTATATGACATTATCGCGTCCCAGGAATGGGCCGGGAAGTATACCTTTATGGGTAGACTATATGACAAGATCGCGCCCCGTGAATGGGCCGGCAAGATACCTTTACGGGCGCACTATATGACCTTATCGCGTTCCGAGAACGGGCCGGCAAGATATTTTCGTGGGAAGACTTTTGTATGACTTCGCCGTTGTCACGCCCCGTTCCCGGGCTCGTGACTGGTGCCTTACCCGGTCACCCAAGTAGACATACATCAGAGTAACCAGCGGAATATAAACTTGCAAACATGAAACAGTGTAAAAAAAGAACAGTCTATCCAAAGAAAAGTTGCCTTTCGACATGTATATAAATACCCAAAAGTGAACGATACATCCCAACTTAACAATGTGACTACGCACTTCTGCTAGTGTAAACACTATGACGTGACAGGGCCCCGTCATACCCCTGAATGTACAAAACATCTACAACACCAGGGAGAACCATACCAAAACTCGAGCCTCCGGAGAAATGGAGCTCCTGACACCAGAGTAAAGATCCTAAGAATGAGGATCCACCACCGCTTTCCTCATACGCGCATGAACGCACTGGAGAGGTCAGTACAACAGGTATCAAGTATGTGAAACTGTAAAGTACTGATATATATAATTATAACATTTAAAAACCAATTCACAAATATGTACGAAACAACCAAGTTAACCGCACATAGTGCCACATCACAAACAAGAGCAAAAATAGATATAATGTAACTGGTCTTTTCTAGGCCGCTAATGATCGAAGCAATCCAATCGCCCATAGTATCATTATGCGTGCCTAATCGTGGAACTCCCGCAGTCCGCATAGGCCACCTAGGCCCGCATGAGGTATTCCTCGCATCGAGGGTAGCTAATCCTCGGCATCGTCCTGGACTCCCGCAGTCCGCATGGCCACATGCATCGCATGCAGGTATTCTCGTGACGGCGTAATACACCCGGAGTGATCATCCTGGAACTCCCGCAGCTCCGCATAGGTCCCCTGGACCCGCATGAGGTATTCCTCGCATCGGGGGCGGCTAACCCACGGCATCATAACAAGTCAGGAGGGTGAGTGATATAATACTAACACAACAACTTATCGTTAAACAACATAAGCACAACAAGAGTAACCTCCTTACACAAGCGTCACAAGATACTAACATACGTAGCATCATAACATGTCTATCAAACCAACTTACCATACCTTCAAACATCACTTCAAGCATTTGATAAAAAAATAATTAAACCGTTTTTCTTATCTTTCTTAAGTCGTTATAGCTAACTTCCCATAAAGCTAGTATAACACTTAAACTTTTTATGAAAACCAAGTATTACTTTTCTTCCAAAAATGATTCATAACTCTTTTGAAATATTCAAGATTCTTATTAATTAGAACTCAAGTCCAAAGTCAAAGTAAAGCCAAATTTAGTTTAACACACGTACGTCTACCGTACTATAGATATTTCACAAATATCATGCTCAAAGAGATAGGAAGAATCACATACCTCCTCGGCTAAATCCACTTGCCAAGTCGGATATGTCGCGCGCAGAGTGTCAACCTATAATAGTCAAAACACGCCTATCAACTTCTAGTTTTACGTGGGATTCTTCTAAGTAAGATTTCTCTTAGTCTACTAAAATCGCAGACCTCCCTGCTTTCTACTCCATTCTCCACCTTTTTCAAGGCCCGATAATAGTAACCAACATGCCATAAATAAGGCGCAATAATTCCGAAATTTAAAGAAGGGGATCACACGCCCAAACGGAACGCGATTAACAATCTCTCCTTAATAACAACAATAAGTAAAGAAGGGGATAACACGCCCAAACGGAACGCGATTAACAATCTCTCCTTAACAACAATAAGTAAAGAAGGGGATAACACGCCCAAACGGAACGCGATTAACAATCTCTCCTTAACAACAACAATAATTAAAGAAGGGGATCACACGCCCAAACGGAACGCGATTAACAATCTTCCCCTTAACAACAATGTAAATACGGTCCAAAGTAAATACAGTCCAAAGTAAATACGGTCCAAAGTAAATACATTCCTTAAGTTGGGGTCCGTGGCCAACTTTTACAATTTTACTTATCCAATTACTTCATTAGTCCTTCAACTTATATTCCAATCTTTATATAAGTTATAGTTTCTTTGTTGTTAACTTCTTAGTAAGTAATGGATACATTTTTACCATTTTAATGGCTAATATGCCAATTCTCCTTTTAACATCTTAACAAGATCCAAATCTTTCTTTATGTCTCATACTTCATAATATACTTCCAATATATGTATAATATCCAATATACATAATAATCAACTTCACAAAGAGGTTAAGGTTCATTACCTCAATTTAGCCCAAAAGTATCCAAGAACTTAAAGTCGATCCTAAGCAAGTTTTAGCTCCAAATCTTTGTGTTCCAAACCACCACAAGTCACCCTTAGAAGTTCCTAACCAACTTCTATTCAAGAATTAACTCCAAAAGTGAAGAACACTAAGGTTCCAATTATGCATGCTCTCGGCTTTGGGGTAATTTTGAGGTTATGGGTGTGAAATCTTGTCTAACTCTTGGTTAATAATCTTTCTAATACATTAAGGAAGAACACTTATAAGTTTAAGAATTTTTGGACAACATTTGCTCAAGAAAAGGGGGGTTTGGACGAGAACTAGCTAGGAGGGAGAGAAAATATTTTCAAGTCTTGAAATGTTCTAAGTGTGGAAGATTTTCATCAACTAGAGGTGTTTATATAGTACAACAAAGGGTTAGGATGAAAACATGTGTATGGTGTAGATTGTTTGTGTAGGTTCCTTTCTCCACTTGTCCGACAAATGCCATGCAAGACTTTGACCATTTGACTTGCCCACTAACTAGCCAAAACCGTGTACTACCATGCAAAATGCCATGCAAGACTTTTGGCCACTTGTCTTGCCCACTAGTCTTGAAAAAATCGTCCAACATGGCTCTTGGGATGACACATGTCTCCCTCCTATTGGTCCAAAATATTTATCTCTCGGAAAAATTTCATAATTGTATAAAATATTGAAAACGTAAAATAATTTCCTTCACAAGGTTCGGAATATTTTCCGTCGGAAAACAATTCTTTCATCCTTAACCTAATTAGGGCTTAAACATTCGTACATACATCCTCTCATACATACTCTGGAACTACGGGGTATAACAGCCGTGTCCCGCAAATGGGTCGGGTTACGTTATCACGTATGAGTAATCAAAGTAAGCTCCCAAATAAGAAGTCCCTCCATAAAGGGCCGAATTATGTTATGTAAGATATGTAAGTTATGTGGAAAAACTTGATCGAATTCTTAAGTATGTATGTAAGAATATTGTCACGATCCGAACCCGGGCCCGTGACTGGTGCCTTACCCGGGCACCCAAGTAGACATACATCAGAGTAACCAGCGGAATATAAAACAAGACATGAAACAATATGAAGTGAGAAACAATTTATCTCGACAAAAGTTGCCTTTCAAAGATATATATAAAAACTTGAGCAAGTACATCCTTTTTACAAACCACGCCCACAACAAGATTACTGCACCTCTAAGAATGTTATAACAACAATGGCAGACGGGGCCGCCATACCCCCGAATGTAAGTACCTACAACGACAGGACTATACTAAAGATAATCCTCCGAGACACGAGCTTCCCAAAACGCTGAATCGTGACCCTATGAGCGAGGATCAACAATCGTGTACTCTACCGCGACATGAACGCATTTCAAGGAGGTCAAGATAACAGTACAGTATGTGAAATCAAAATATCGCAAATGAAATCATAATAGTCTATATAACACAGAAGACATATATGATAACTAATTTTCAATACACAATATGTAAACAGTCATGTCAAGTCAGGGACTCACGCCCTTAAAGTCATCCTTCAAATATAACCATGGGTCTCATGCCCACAATATCAATCATGCCCGTGAAATTCCTTCCTCACTGCCGGCAGTCCATGATATAAAAGCACCAAGGAATACACATGAACACCAGGTCCCACCTGTGTCATAATAAAACTGTACGGGGTAAGTACGAAGGCATAGCCGACTACTAAAACCCACAGTACCAAAAATGCCATAAAACTGTATCACGAGGTCTTTCTAGACCGCGCCACATGATCGGCGGCCGCCACCCTCGTATCAATGCGCGTCTAATCCTCGAGCTTACCGCGACTCGCATAGGCCACCTGGCGCGTGAGGTATTCTCGCGTCGAGGGTAGCTACTCCCTCGCATCGCCCGACTCTCGTAGTCCGCGTGGCCACATAGACCGCGTGAGGTATCCTCGCACTAACACCGGAACTCTCGTAGCTCCGCATAGGTCCCCTGGACCCGCATGAGGCATCCCTCGCATCGGGGGGCAGCTTAACCCCCGGTATAACATGTAAAGAGGTCAGTGGTACAATACTAACATAACGGCTTATCGTTAAATAACATAAGCACAACAAGGGAAACCCCTTTACACAAACATCACAAGACACTAACACACGTAGCATCCTAACATGTTTACTTATCAAACCAACAAGAAAGTATTACAAGGCTATCACAAACCAACATAGTCAAGTTATTCACACAAGGTACTTTCTATTTTATGTCAACAAGTTCGGGTTTTTATCCCCAAAGTACTTCATACATTAACTCTTTAAAAAAGATCTGTTTCTTTCACAAGAGTCACACGATACCCGTAGTATCAAAAATAGAGTGACTATCTTTTTAAGTAAACCAAAAAAATTTCCCTATCTTCTTTTTGAACCAACTTAAGACAAAAGCATGCCTTCCTTTTTAAACGAAAACACTTCAATTTCTCAAGTCTTTGCCTTTTATAAATCAAGTCCTTACTTTGAAATTTTAAGAAAATCAAAACTTGTTTATTAATGATCTTATTAAAGCAGCCATGATCTAGGAAATGTAATACAATTTTGTCTTATCTTAGCTTCTATGCAGATGGAGGTTTCTACTGGTTTTAATAATACTTAATTAGTCAATACATTTTCCTTTATTAGCGTTGCAGTGGTTTGTTCGATACTTATTCTCATTTCCGAAATCAATACAAGGCTTTCATAAGCAATTAAGTAAACCGTTCTTTTTATCTCTCTTAAGTCGTTATACCTAACTTCCCATAAAGCTAGTATAACTCTTAAGCTTTTAAAACCAAGTATTACTCTTCTTTCAAAAACGATTCTTAATTCTTTTGAAATACTTCAAGATTCTTATTATTTAAAACTCAAGTCAAAGACATCGAAGTAAAACCACGTTCAGTTAACACACGTACGTCTACCGTACTATATATATTCTTTTAAAATATCATGCTCAAGAGGATAGGAAGAATCACATACCTCCTCGGCGAAGTCCACCTGCCAAGTCGAATATGTCGCGCGCAGAGTATCAACCTATAATAGTCAAATACGTCTATCAACGTCTAGACTACTCTGTAGAATATTCTAAGCAGTAGGTTCTTAATTCTACGGAAAATTGGGCAGCACTTCCCTACCCGCCAAACTACACAAGTCTACTGTAAATACAGTCCTATGTAAGTACAGTTCAATCCTCTTCTTTAATATCCTTCAATGTAATTACAGTTCAATTCTCTTCTTTAATATCCTTTTATAAATCTTATACTCATTTCTATACTACTACAGTATGTAATTTCCAATTACAATAGAAGGACAAGATATTTACCTCGATAAGCCCAAAATTATCCAAGATTAAAGTCGATCCTGAACAAGGTTTAGCTCCTATTCTGTACGCTCCAATTCTTGTCCTCACAACTCTCGGCCAAGGTGAGGATTTAGGGGCTAGGGTGTGAAGTCTTTTCTAACCTTTGGTTAATAATCTTCCTAAAACACTAAGGAAGAACACTTAAGAGTTTAGGAATTTTTGGAGAAAGTTTGGTTAAGGGAGAGGGGTCTTGGACGAAAACTATCAAGAGAGTGGGGTTTCAGTGAGCTTCAACTAAAGGGGGAGGATTTTAAGACTTGGAATTTTTTGTGGATGAAGAAGTCTTGCACAAGAGGGGGGTATTTATAGAACCACCAAGGGCCAAGATTCAAACAAATGGAGGGTGTAGATTAGATAGCTTGTGTGAGTGGAGTCTTCCACCAAGTGTCCACCACAACCTTGGGACATATGTCCACCACAACATTGGGACATATGTCCCCCACAACAAAGAGCCATGTGGCCTTCCACTAGGCACAAAAAAACGTCCAACAAGGCCTCCACTTGCCCCACAAAAATCGTCCACCTACTCCCACTAACCCAAAGAATTATCTTGCAAGACTTTGACCATTTGACCTTGTCCACTTGGCCATACAAATCGTCCATCATGGGCCTAAGTGGGGTGACACATGTCGCCCTCATATTGGTCCAAAATATTTCATCTCTCGAAAAAATTCGTAATTGGTTAAAATATTAAAAACGTAGAATTTCCTTCACAAGATTCGGAATCTTTTCCGTCGAAAGTTCACAATTTCATCCTTAACCTAATTAGGGCTTGTACAAACGTACGTACGTCCTCACATACATACTCTGGAAAAAAAAAACGGTGTCACGACCCGATCCCGAGCCCGTGACTGGTGCCTTACCCCGGGCACCCTAGTGATACAACATCAGAGAAAATCAGCGGAAATAAAAACTTAAACATGAAACAAGAGATATGATAATAAAACAGGCCAACCAAAACGGTTGCCTTCTTGCATATATACAGAAATTGAACAGTTACATCCTTTACAACCCTGCCCACAACAGTACTACAGACCTCTAAGAATGTAACCACAACTATGATGGGACAGGGCCCCGCCATACCCCTGAATGTACAAGAACCTACAACTCAGGGAAACATACCAAAAGATAAGCCTCCGGAGAAACGGAGCTTCCCAATACGCTGAACTGTGATCCTATGAGCGAGGATCAACAACCGATGTACCTCTACATGCGGCATGAACGCACGGCCGAAGGAGTCGATAACAGTACCAAGTATGTGAATCGAAAATCAGAATGAAATCATAGTAGTCTATATAAAAAAACAGGAGACATATATGATAACCAAACTACGATTACATAATATGTAGCATACGCGTCAGTCGTGACTCACGCCCTCAAAGTCATCACTCAAATATAAATATGGGTCTCACGCCCACCACATCATTCGTGCTCGTGGAAAACCTTCCTCACTGCCGTGAGTCTATGATATATCAACACCAAGGAGTACATGAACACCGTGTCCCACTGTGTCATAACAACCGTCGGCAAGTAAGGCTAACTACTGGATACCAAAGCGCGATCCTCAATCGGCCGGGCAAGTACGAAAGCCAACTACCAGATACCAAAGCCGTACCAATAAATCTACATAACCATACCACGGTTGACCCGGGCAAGTCACGAAGCCAACTACCGGATACCACTGCGCCACGTGGCTGGCGGCAAGTAATCAGACTAACTACCGGATACCAAGTCGGAATCACGAGACTTCGTCACAAAACCGAACGGGCAAGTACGAAGGCTAACTACGGATACCAAGCCAATCACCACGACCTCGGGCAAGTACGAGTCAACTACCGGATACCGTCGAATCAAGAAACCTCACGAGAGCTAGTCCATGGAATAATAATCACGAAGCGTGCGTGGAATGCTCGTCACATGCCAGACGCGTCAAGTAAGATCATAACAAATCAGTCGGCCCTCCATCGAGAGACGCGGTGGTATAGAAATACAATACTAGCACGACAAGGCTATCACACGCAATCATAGGCAAGTTACACACAACTCAAGGTACTTTCATTTTATGCCAAAGTCCAGGTTTTAACCCCAAAGTACTACGTACGTTAAATTCTTTTTTAAAAGATCCATTTCTTTTACAAAGGTCACCCGATGCCCGTATTATCAAAATAGAGTGACTAACATTTTAAGTAAACCAAAATAACTTCCATACTTTCATTTTTAAACCAAATTAAGACAATACCATGCCTTCTTTTTAGACCAAAACACTTCTCCTTTTAAAGTCAAGTTACCATTTTAAAACTAATGATAAAACCCTTCTCTTGTTTCATAAAGTCGTTATAACTAACTTCCCATAAAGCTGTTATAACACTTTATGTTTTAAACCAAAAACTCTTCAATTCCTCAAGTCTCTTTTCTTTTAGAAATCAAGTTCCTTACTTTGGAAATTTAAGAAAATTAATGCTTGTTTATAATGATTCTTATTAAAGCAGCCATGATCTAGGAAACGTAATACAATTTTGTCTTATCTTAGCTTCTATGCAGATGGAGGTTTCTACAGGTTTTAATAGTAATTAATTAGTCAATACATTTTCCTTTATTAACGCTGCAGCGGTTTGTTCGATACTTATTCTCATTTCCGAAATCAATATAATATTATTCCTTTTAAGACCCAAGTACCCATTTCTCATAAAAGCGGTTTCACAACTGTTTAACACAAACCAAGTCCTTAATATTTCACATCAAGTCATTTATAAGTCAAGTCTCTTATCTTTTAAAAACCACAAACCATTTCTTTACCTACATAAAGTTGTTATAGCAAACTTCCCATAAAGCCGTTATAACACTTTATGTTTTAAACCAACCAAATTCATTTAGCACATGTACGTCTACCGTACTACATAGTTCACAACAATCATGCTAGAAATGATAGGAAGAGGTTCACATACCTCGTGACGGTTATCGACAATTAGCAAAACGCTCCAAGTACTATAACCTTGCTAGCCCTTTCCACCCTTCAAGTAGAATACGCTACTCGTAGTACTTCAACCTATAATGGCCATAAAACGTCTATCAACTTCTAGACCTCTTCGTAGAATATTCTAAATACAAGATTCCTTATTCTACAGAAAATTCGGCAGCATCTCCCCCCCGTAACCACATAAATCTCCTCCTCTACTCAGGCCCGCTACCAGGCCAACAACTCCCAGGGGATTACACGTCTAACCGGACGTGTTCAATACTACTTCACAGATATACTACACAAGTCTACTGTAAATACAGTCCAATGTAAATACAGTTCAATCCTTTTCAATATTCATTCTACATATAGTATACTCAACTATACATTACTACAATATGTAATATCCAATTACAATAGGGGGACAAAGATAATTACCTCGACAAGCCCAAAATTATCCAAGATTATAAGTCGATCCTGAGCAACGTTTAGCTCCAGTTCCTTACGCTCCAACCCGCTCCAAGCAACCCTTAGAAGTTTCTAAACAACTTCTCTTAACACTTCAACTCCAAAAAGTGAAGAACACTAAGGCTTTGATTGTGGCAACTCTCGGCCAAGGGGTACTTTTAGTGGCTAGGGTGTGAAATCTTTTCTAACTTTTGGTTAATAATCTTCCTAATACACTAAGGAAGAACACTTAAAACTTTAAGAATTTTTGGACAACGTTTGGTCAAGGGAGAGGGGTGTTTTGACGAAAACTACTACAAAGGGAGGGAGTATTTTTGCCTTGGAATTTCTCAAGTGTGGATGAAGAAGTCTTGCAACTTAAGGGGGTATTTATAGGACATTCAAGGGCTAGGATTGAAGCAAGTGTGTGGTCTAGATTGAGCCATGTGTGTGTGGGTCCCACTTATCTATCTACTACACAAATATCTTGCAAGACTTTTGACCAAATGTTTTAAGCCTTTTTCATGCCAAAAACGTTTTCAACATGTCCAACAATTTCATCCAACCTTGCCACCTAGGGGTGACACATGTCGCCCTCCTATTGGTCCAAAATATTTCATCTTCCGAAAATATCCGTAATGCCAAAAATCCGAAAATAAAGTGGGCCCCACAAAACCGTAAATTCTCCCGTGGGCCCCACGTGACCAATTCCGGAAAGAGTAAAATTCCATAATTCTCAAATATTCCAAAAAGTCCGAATACCGAATCCGGGAATCCAATTCCCATTAACGAACCTTTTTCCTTCACAAAACCCGGAAACTTTTCCGTCGAAAAATCACACCTTTCTTTCTTTCCAATATTACTGTCGTATTCTCGTACGTATGTCCTCACATACATACCCTGGAACTACGGGGTGTAACATACGGGGTGTAACATTCTTCCCCCCTTAGAAACATTCGTCCCGAATGTTCCGTCTAAGTCTCTAATCACACCAGCACCGGTAAATTCTTCACTATTATACTTACGGAACCAATTATGCCACACCTGGCCATAATATAACACACGCGCAAATACTTAACTCCAAGTCCCCGAGGAATCACCTCTAATATCACAATAGCTCCCACCCAAGGTCTAAAAGATACTCCCTTCGCACCTTTACTTCACAAAAGAGATGATCACTTCTATTCTCCTAACTTAAGTTCAATCCTACCCTTACTCGTCGTACCCTCCTCGAACACTCGAACTCTTCTTAATAAACTTACCACATTTCTGTTATTGCTTCAGTTTCCAAAATCCCAGGGTTACTATCTCCAACTTGGTTATCATAAACTGGGAATATTCTGGATGGTTCTCCGATACTTTTCCGAACATAGCAACATGAAAGACCAGACATGCTGCCTCCTACGTCGGACGACAAAGCTAACTTATATGCAACCTGGCCTATTCTCCAAATGATCTGAAAAAGCTCAAAGTACCTTGGGCTAAGTTTCCCCTGCTTTCCAAATCTCGTCACGCCCTTCCGGGGTGGTACCTTCAAGAAAACCCACCGTCAACCTGAACTCCAAGTGTCGACGCCGATTATCCGCACGACTTCTGTTGACTCTGAGCTGTCAATAACCGCTCCTGGATGAGCTTCACCTTATCCATCGCTCAGACAAGTCCGACCAACTATCTGAACCTTGCCAACATCGAACCAGTCGACCGGCAACCTACACTTCCGCCCATACGAGGCTTCATAAGGCACCCTCCGAAATACTGAAATGGTAGCTAGTATAATACTCCCTCAACAAGAGGCACATAATCCTTACAGCTACCTCTGAAAACAAAAACACCGGCCCGAGGGTGAATGCAATACTGAGACTCACCTGAGTTCATAACCTCGCCTGGTAAAACCTCCATAAAAAGAAATAGCCGTAAACTGGGCTCCACTGCCTGTCATAAAGTAAAAGTAAGAACCCCGTGCAGTCTTACAACCTTCCCGATATATAACATCTCGCATAACCCTCTGCCGAGTAAACGGTCCTAACTGAAAGACAAAATGGGCTGACCTCATCGGCTCGACTACTGGTCGAACGCATCCACGAACTCGTACGCTGGTTAACTAAACTTGGGCCTAACACCCTCGTGACCCTATCACAAAGCGGGACCACCAAAGATTTTCCTTACTTCAAACCGGGATGCGGGTTGACCCGCAATCTGGCCTCAACCCGACCCATTTATCGCGCCAAGCTCTTGTTTCCCGATCCGGAACAATCTCACCATCGAGTCATGAAAACCTAGTGGTCTTCTTAGCTCAACTACCCTCTTTCATTTCACACTACTCAGGGACTTATCACACAAACATATCTCACGTATACTATGCACTCCGATAAGGGTCAAACATAAAAATAGATCTTTTACTCGAGATGGCCTCGCCTCTAAGGTCTCCACGTATAATACTCTAAGGCTCACACTTTCCCTATCCCAATCTTACCCTTTTAACTAACCATGATATCTAATCATAATTAACACAATGCTATCTGAACATAACACTTAAGATATACTCATCTTATCACACATACTAATCTCTAGAGGGTTAAGGATATACCTGTAGCTACTGCTTCACTCCCCTTTGTCATTCTAATCAATCCTGCCCCGTTGGGCGCATAGCTAGGGAAGGTGATGAACTAGCCACTGATCCTGAAGGCTGAGTCTCTACATTCGCGCCACTCGGCCTGACAATTTCTCGCAAATGGCCTGCCGCAAGCATAACAAGTCACAAAGAAATCGACACTCCCACAATGACACCTACCACAACGGCCACACCGAGGTGGGGTGGCCTCCTCAACTAACACCGTCACGACCCGACCCGCGGCCGCAGGTGCCCTACCCGCACTCTGTTCGTATACGTCGAGAATAGCATGAACATACATGAAACTTATAAAATAAAATAACGAGAAATTAAACCACAGGCTAACCGATAAGGCTACCTTCCTGGACACATATACATATACATAACAACAGCAGTTACATCCCTTTATTTTTACAAACCGACCCACAACATGTGACTACAGACCTCTAAGAATTACAACTGCGGCGGGACAGGGCCCCGCCATACCCCTGAATGTACATAAGTCTACCACATCAGGGAAACCGTAACAAAAGATAAGCCTCCGGAGTGAAAGGAGCTTCTTTCCAAAAACTGAACAGAGATCCTAAAAGCAAGGATCACCAACCTGTGTACCTATCACCTGCGGGCATGAACGCAAGCGGCGGGGTCGATTACAAAAGTGCGAGTATGGAACAGAAAGCATGAGAAAAACTACCCCACACATGACTTAGAGTTGGCAGCAGTGATTCACGCCTTGAAGATCTGGAGACATTATTTGTATGGAGTTCACGTGGACATTTACACCGACCACAAGAGCCTCCAGTATATCTTCAGCCAGAGGGAGCTGAACTTGCGACAGAGAGGGTGGTTAGAGATACTCAAGGATTATGATGTCGATATCTTATACCACCCGGGGAAGGCCAATGTAGTGGCAGATGCCTTTAGTCGTAGGTCGATGGGTAGTCTGTCAGATGTTCAGCCAGATAGGAGGAGCATAGTCCGCGAGTTACATCGGCTAGCGAGCCTTGGAGTCCGATTGATTGATTCTGATGATAGCGGAGTACGGGTTCGGGAGGTTGCCGAGTCTTCCATCATCGAGGAGGTGAAGAGGCGACAGTATGAGGATCCGGTTATGACACGGTATCGTGATACGGCTCTTCATGAGGGGAAGAGTCCTTTTGAGGTAGCACCTGATGGGGTGCTAAGGTTTGAGGGCAGGTTGTGTGTTCCAGATATTGTAGGACTTCGACAGCAACTTTTAGGGGAAGCACACAGCGCGCGTTACTCTATCCATCCGGGGTCGACAAAGATGTACCACGACCTCAGATCTATGTATTGGTGGGACGGCCTGAAGAGAGACGTTGCAGAGTTTGTGGCTCAATGCCCGAGTTGTCAGCAGGTCAAGGTAGAGCACCAGAGGCCTGGTGGGTTGTTGCAGGCTATAGAGATTCCGACATGGAAGTGGGAGGTGATCAACATGGACTTCATTACAGGATTACCTCGCACTCATGTCACGACCCGAAACCGGGCCCGTGACTGGTGCCTTACCCGGACACCCAAGTAGCCATACATCAGAGTAATCAGCGGAACATAAAACAAGACACGAAAATATTATGAAGTAATAAACAGTAATCTGAGAAAACTTGCCTTTCGGCATATATATAAATCAATTTAAAACCGAACAGTTACATCCTTATTACAACTCTGCCCACAACAGTACTACAGACCTCTAAGAATGATACGACAACAATGGCGGGACAGGGCCCCGCCATACCCCTGAATGTAAATACCTACAACGACAGGGGACTATACCACTGATAAGCCTCCGGAGAAACGGAGCTTTCCCAAACGCTGAACTGTGACCCTAAGAGCGAGGATCAATGACTGGTGTACCTTTACCTGCGGCATGAACGCAGCCCCCCGAAGGAGGTCAGTACAACAGGTACCAAGTATGTGAAACTGAAAATACTGTAAATGAAATCATAGTAGTCTATGTAAAGCAGGAGACATGTATGATAACCAAACTACAGTTCACAATAAATAAGCAGTCATGTCAAGTCAGGGACTCACGCCCTCAAGTCATCACTCAAATATAACTATGGGTCTCAAGCCCACAACATCAATCATGCCCGTGGAATACCTTCCTCACTGCCGGCAGTCTATGATATAAAAGCACCAAGGAATACACATGAACACCAGGTCCCACCTGTGTTCTAATAAAACCGTACAGGGTAAGTACGAAGGCATAGCCGACTACTAACACCCATGGTACTAACAAGGTCATAAACTGTATCATGAGATCTGTCTAGACCGTCACATGATCAAAGCGGGTCGCACGCCCGCAGTATCCAATGTGCGCGTCTAGCCCTGGAACTCCTCGCAGCTCCGCATAGGCCAACCTCATAGGCCCGCATGAGGTATAACCCCGCATCGAGGGTAGCTACTCCCCGGCATCCGCCGACTCGCGATCCGCATGGCCACATGCACGCATGACCATAAGGACGACACTAACTCGAACTCTCGTAGCTCGCGCATAGGTCCCCTGGACCCGCATGAGGTATTCTCGAATCATGGTCCTGCATCACTGAGTCTACCCGCGTCGAGGCGGCTTTAACCTCCGGAAACATGTCAAGGTGAGTGGTACAATACCAACATAACGGCTGATAGTTAAACAACTTAAGCGCAGTCGAGGGGGAAACCCCTTTACACAAACATCACAAGATACTAACACACGTAGCATCCTAGCATGTTTACTTAACAAATCAACAAGAAAGTATTACAAGGTTATCACAACCCAACACAATCAATTTATACACACAAGGCACTTTCTACTATATGATTAACAAGATCGGGTTTTTATCCCCAAAGTACTTCATACATTAACTCTTTTAAAAGATACGTTACTTTAAAAACAGTCACACAATACCCGTAGTATATGAAAATAGAGTGATTATCTTTTGAAGTAAATCAAAACACTTCTCTTTGTAAAATCAAGTAACAACATTCTTTTCCAAACGTTTCAAGTTTGCCTAATTTCAATTACTCAAGTTTCTCATTTTCGAAAGGTTTCGTAGTTCATAGTTTTAATCCTTTAAAACAATTTGAGAAACATATACCTTATGTGTGAGTAGGTTATTCTTGTTCATAACAATCTTATTAAGCAGCCATGATCTAGGAAATGTAATATCATTTTGTCTCATCTTAACTTCTATTCAGATGGAGGTTTCTACTGGTTTTAATAATACTTCATTAATCAAAACATTTCCCTTTATTAACGCTGCAGTGGTTTGTCGATACTCATTCTGATTTCCGAAATCAGTAAAACATTATTCCTTTTAAAAACCAAGTACTCATTACTCACGAATGAGGTTTCACACAAAATTCATTTTAATTTAATTAAGTCAAGTCTCTTATCTTTTAAGATCAAGCCTCTTAACTTCTAAAATTAATAAACCATTCTTTTTATCACTCTTAAGCCGTTATACCCAACTTCCCATAAAGCTAGTATAACTCTTAAGCTTTTAAAACTTTTAAAACCAAGTGTTACTCTCTTTTTCAAAAAGGTTTCTTAACTCTTTTGAAATACTTCAAGATTCTTATTATTCAGGCTTAAGTCAAAAGACATTGCCGTAGTTATTATTCAGGCTTAAGTCCGAAGACATTGCCGTAATTATTATTCAGTTAACCCACGTACGTCTGCCGTACTATATATATATTCATTTAAAATATCATGCTCAAGAGGATAGGAAGAATCACATACCTCGCGACGATTATCGACTATTAGCAAAACGCTCCACGGCTATAACCCGGCTAGCCTTGTCCACCTTTCAAGTAGCACATGCTACTCACAGAACATTCAACCTATAAAGGTTATACAAGTCTATCAAAGTCTAGACTACTCGGTAGATTAAATCTAGGTACAAGATTCTACGGAAAATTTGGGCAGCCCTTCCCTACCCGTCAAACTTCACAAGTCTACTGTAATACAGTCCTATGTAAGTACAGTTCAATTCCCTTCTTATATACTTTCCTTGTATATACTTATACTTATTCCTATACTTCAATAGTATGCACACTTAATTACAAAAGGGAGACAAGATATTTACCTCGATAAGCCCATAATTATCCAAGTATAAATGTCGGTCCTGGGCAACGCTTAGCTCCTACTCCGGGTGCTCCAACCCGCTCCAAACAACCCTTAGAAGTTCTACGCAACTTCTTCTTAATACTCCAACCAACTATGGAGATTTTCCCTAGGGTTTTGGTTAGAGACAAAAAGGACATACGGTAGTATTTCCGGGCTCTACGTATAGAGGGATCTTTGGAATACTACAAGGTATACGGCTAAGGTATTTTGGGTATAGTAACAATACTTTGGGGAGTATTTCTACCAAGAGGGGGGAATTTATACGAGACAACACCACAAGGGGGGGGGTGTATACCCCTCGGCCAACCCCACTAGGAGGGTGGGGTACTCTCGGCCAACGGGGGGGAGGGCTCTCGGCCAGGGCCTCACCATGGAGGAGGGTGTTGGACGAACACCACAAGAGAGGAGGAATTTTCAAGACTTAGAGATTTTTAGGATGAAGAAGTCTTCACAAAGGAGGGGTATTTATAGGTCAAGCCAGCCAACCAACGCCAAGATCATGCCAAGTGCAAGGCAAGTGTAGGGTCAAGATTCATCCATGTGTACCTTATCCATCTACCACACAAATATCACAAAATATCCTACCTACTCCCACTCTCCATTTTGTCCCATTGCCGCCCCAAGGTCCACCAATGAGAGGGTGCCAAGTGTCGCCTTCTCGTTGGTCCAAAATGTTTCGTCTCACGGAAAAATCCGCAAAAATTAAAAATGACGTAGCCGGAATTTTCCCTTCGCAAGTTATGTAAAACGTTTCGTCGAAAAACGACTCTAACCGGGTGTTGTGCACAAAATAATTGACCTGCCTTAAAAGCCCAACTTTTCTACGTACGTCCTTACGTACATACTCTGGAAATATGGGGTATAACATTCTCCCCTCCTTAGAAACATTCGTCCCGAATGTTCCTTCTAAGTCTCAAAACAAACGCGCGCCAGTATAGTCTTCACTACTATTCTTACGAGAACAATCACGCACACCGCCACGTAAAACACCCGCGCAAATACTTCCATCCAAGCCCACGAGGAAACACCTCTAACACTACAAAAACTCCCACCCAAGGGCTAAAAGATACTCCCTTCGCACCTTCTCTTTACAAACGAAATGATCACAACCATGCTCGTAATACTTGCTCGCTTCTTCTCTTACTCGTCGTACCCTTCTCGTACACTCGAACTCTTTCTCATAACTTACCACATTTCCGCTACTGCTTCAGGTTCCAAATCTCGGGTTTACTATCTCCAACTTGGTCATCATTAACTGGGAACACTCTGGATGGATCTCCGATACTTTTCCGAACCTAACAATATGAAGGACCGGACATACTGCCTCCTAAGTCGGACTGCAAAAGCTAACATATAGGCAACCTGGCCTACTCTTCAAACGACCTGAAAAGGCCCATAGTAACTCGGGCTAAGTTTCCTCTGTTTTTCGAATCTCGTCACACCCTTCAGGGGTGGTACCTTCAAGAAGACCCACCGTCAACCTGAACTCCAAGCGTCGTCGCCGATCATCCGCACGACTTCTGACTCAGGCCGATAACCTCTCCGGATAGGATTCACCCTAACCACATCTCGCCAAATAAATATGAACCAACTATCGCACTTTGCCAACATCGAACCAATCGACCGCAACTTACACTTCCGCCTACAAGGCTTCATAAGGCGACATTCAAAACCGAAATGGTAGCTATAAAACACTTCCCAACAGAGACAACAATCTCACAACTACCTCAAATCCAAACACCGCCCGAGGATGAATATGATACGAGACTCACCGAAGTTCCTAACTCTGCACAGTAAAACTTTCAAAACGACAATAGCCACAACCTGGGCTTCACTCTCTGACATAAGGGGAAGCTAGTCACAACGTGCCGCCTTACAACCTTTATGATATAACATCTCGCATAACCATCTTCCGAGTCAACGGTCTTGACTGAAAGACACGACGGTGACCCATCGCCCGACCATCGGTCGAACATCCACGAACTTGTACGCGTTAATCGAACTTGGGCCAAACACCTTGTGATCCTACCACAAGCGGAACCACAAACCGACCCACCATAAAGCGGTCGCGGGTTGACCCGCAACACGGCCTCAACCCGACCCGCAACGCCAGAAACACTAGCTCCCGATCCTAACAATTTCACTAGTCCACGTTACGAAAACCTAGCGGTCTTCTTAGCTCAACTACCTCTTTCATTCCCACTACTCGTGGACTTATCCCACAAACATAGCTCACGTGCACCATGCACTCCGACAAGGGTTAAACGTATAAATCTTTTACTCGAGATGGCCTTGCTTCTAAGGTCTCTACGTATAAAGCTCTAATACTCACACTTTTTCTTATCCCCCCAAATCTTACCCGGTTACTAACCATGATTTCTAATCACCATTTACACAACTATAAGGTATACTCATCTTATCACACATACTAATCTCTAGAGGGTTAAAGATATGCCTGAATCTACTGCTTCACTCCCCTATGTCGTTCTAATCAAACCTGCCCCGTAGGGCGCATAGCTAAGGAAGGTGACGAACTACCCACCGATCCTGAAGGCTGAGTCCTCCTACTAGGACATCCTTTCAACACTGCCTCGACGGTAGTAGGTACAAGTACCAACTAAAGACGGCATTCCCGGGATGACGCTCACATCCTGCCTGAACCTAAGATGCGGAGCTCTGACCGACTCCTGCATACCCCGAACGTCCTGAACCCCGTGGAGGACCTCTCTGCACTGGTGGATGTGCATAATCTAATCCGCTGGTGAGGCGATTCGCCTTGAAAGTTACCAAAGGACCTTGCTGTTCTGGCCCTCTCCTGCTGTCCTTGGTTAACCCGTCGATCTCTACGTTTCTCGGCCTGCTGCGCGCATAAGCGTACGAGGCCATGCTCAAGCTTCAATCAAGAATTACTCTTTACACAACCTCTCTTAGATAGTCATCAAGACTCGCGATACATCGGTATACTCTCGTAGCCAAATCCATAGTTAATGTGGTCGCCTCTTTGCAATCTATATTCTCTGTTCCGGTCGTGGGCGAAGGTTCAAATATCATGGCCGCAGAGAACTGCCGCCGCGCTAAATTTCTGGGCTAGTGACGTCGCAGAACTCCCCGAATGAAGCACCTAACTCAGGTGATGGTTGGGCCTGCGCCCTCGTAACCCTCTGCACTCTACTCGCAGCTCCATCGGCTGCCTTGCCTTCATGGGCCCGGGTTTTCCCTACTCGGAGGCATAACGGTAAGGGAAAGAAATACGTTAGAGGGTCCAACTTACAACACAACTCTAAGGCACGATCTCAGAGTGAGAAGAATGGAAACCAATCCTAAATATCCTATAGCCTCCTGATTATTGGTGTGGTGCACAACACACCGATAATCAAGACTCTACTGGATACTAACTGCTCTGATACCACTTTTGTCACGACCCGAACCCGGGCCCGTGACTGGTGCCTTACCCGGACACCCAAGTAGCCATACATCAGAGTAATCAGCGGAACATAAAACAAGACATGAAAATATTATGAAGTAATAAACGATGTCGAGAAAACTTGCCTTTCGGCATATATATAAATCAATTTAAAACCGACGATTACATCCTTATTACAACTCGCCACAACAGATTTCTGCACTCTAAGAATGATCGACAACAATGGCGGGGCGGGGCCCGCCATACCTCGAATGTAAATACCTACAACGACAGGACTATACCATCGATAAGCCTCGAGAAACGGAGCTTTCCCAACGCCGAATCGTGACCCTAAGAGTGAGGATCAATGATCGTGTACCTTTACTCGCGGCATGAACGCAGCCCCGGAAGTCGGTCGCAATGTACAAGTATGGAAATCAAAAATCAGAATGAAATCATAGTAGTCTATGTAAAGCAGGAGACATGTATGATAACCAAACTACAGTTCACAATAAATAAGCAGTCATGTCAAGTCAGGGACTCACGCCCTCAAGTCATCACTCAAATATAACTATGGGTCTCAAGCCCACAACATCAATCATGCCCGTGGAATACCTTCCTCACCGCAATCCTATGATATAAAAGCACCAAGGAATACACATGAACACCAGGTCCCACCTGTGTTCTAATAAAACCGTACAGGGTAAGTACGAAGGCATAGCCGACTACTAACACCCATAGTACTAACAAGGTCATAAACTGTATCATGAGATCTGTCTGCATCATTACATGATCAAAGCGGGTCGCACGCTCAGATTCAATATGCGCGTTTAGCCACGAACTCCTCGCAGCTCGCATAGGCCAACCTCATAGGCCCGCATGAGGTATAACCCCGCATCGGTAGCTACTCCCAAGCATCCGCCTAGACTCGCATCCGCATGGCCACATAGACCGCATGACCATAAAGGCCGCACACTAACTCGAACTCGTAGCTCGCGCATAGGTCCCCGGACCCGCATGAGGTATTCTCGAATCATAGGTCACACAGACTACCGAGTCTACCCCGCATCGGAGGCGCCTTAACCTCCTAAACAAGTCAAGGTGAGTGGTACAATACCAACATATCGGCTGATAGTGAAACAATTTAAGCGCAATCGAGGGGAAACCCCTTTACACAAACATCACAAGATACTAACACACGTAGCATCCTAGCATGTTTACTTAACAAATCAACAAGAAAGTATTACAAGGCTATCACAAACCAACATAATCAAGTTATACACACAAGGTACTTTCTACTATATGATTAACAAGATCGGGTTTTTATCCCCAAAGTACTTCATACATTAACTCTTTAAAGGATACGTTACTTTCACAAAAGTCACACAATACCCGTAGTATATGAAAATAGAGTTATTATCTTTTGAAGTAAATCAAAACACTTCTCTTTGTAAACTCAAGTAACAACATTCTTTTCCAAACGTTTCAAGTTTGCCTAATTTCAATTACTCAAGTTTCTTATTTTCGAAAGGTTTCGTAGTTCATAGTTCTAATCCTTTAAGACAATTTGAGAAACATATGCCTTATATGTGAGTAGGTTATTCTTGTTCATAACAATCTTATTAAGCAGCCATGATCTAGGAAATGTAATATCATTTTGTCTCATCTTAACTTCTATGCAGATGGAGGTTTCTACTGGTTTTAATAATACTTCATTAATCAAAACATTTCCCTTTATTAACGCTGCAGTGGTTTGTCGATACTCATTCTGATTTCAAATCAAGAAACATTATTCCTTTTAAAAAACCAAGTACTCATTACTCACGAATGAGGTTTCACACAAAATTCATTTTAATTTAATTAAGTCAAGTCTCTTATCTTTTAAGATCAAGCCTCTTAACTTCTAAAATTAATAAACCATTCTTTTTATCACTCTTAAGCCGTTATACCCAACTTCCCATAAAGCTAGTATAACTCTTAAGCTTTTAAAACTTTTAAAACCAAGTGTTACTCTCTTTTTCAAAAAGGTTTCTTAACTCTTTTGAAATACTTCAAGATTCTTATTATTCAGGCTTAAGTCAAAAGACATTGTCGTAGTTATTATTCAGGCTTAAGTCCGAAGACATTGCCGTAATTATTATTCAGTTAACACACGTACGTCTGCCGTACTATATATATATTCATTTAAAATATCATGCTCAAGAGGATAGGAAAAATCACATACCTCGCGACGATTATCGACTATTAGCAAAACGCTCCACGGCTATAACCCGGCTAGCCTTGTCCACATTTCAAGTAGCACATGCTACTCACAGAACATTCAACCTATAAAGGTTATACAAGTCTATCAAAGTCTAGACTACTCGGTAGATTAAATCTAGGTACAAGATTCTACGGAAAATTTGGGCAGCCCTTCCTACCCGTCAAACTTCACAAGTCTCATCAGAATATACCCCTATGTAAGTAGCTCAATTCCTCTTATATACTTTCCTTGTATATACTTATACTTATTCCTATACTTCAATAGTATGCACACTTAATTACAAAAGGGAGACAAGATATTTACCTCGATAAGCCCATAATTATCCAAGTATAAATGTCGGTCCTGGGCAACGCTTAGATCCTACTCCGGGTGCTCCAACCCGCTCCAAACAACCCTTAGAAGTTCTACGCAACTTCTTCTTAATACTCCAACCAACTATGGAGATTTTCCCTAGGGTTTTGGTTAGAGACAAAAAGGACATACGGTAGTATTTCCGGGCTCTACGTATAGAGGGATCTTTGGAATACTACAAGGTATACGGCTAAGGTATTTTGGGTATAGTAACAATACTTTGGGGAGTATTTCTACCAAGAGGGGGGGTATTTATACGAGACAACACCACAAGGGGGGGTGTATACCCCTCGGCCAACCCCACTAGGAGGGAGGGTACTCTCGGCCAGGGAGGGTTCTCGCCAATGGCCTCACCTGGGGGGGAGGGTGTTGGACGAACACCACAAGAGAGGGGGGAGGAATTTTCAAGACTTAGAGATTTTTAGGATGAAGAAGTCTTCACAAAGGGAGGGGTATTTATAGGTCAAGTCATGGCCAACCAATGGCCAAGATCATGCCAAGTGCAAGGCAAGTGTAGGGTCAAGATTCATCCATGTGTACCTTATCCATCTACCACACATATATCACAAAATATCCTACCTACTCCCACTCTCCATTTCGCCCCATCGCGCTCTAATGTCCACTCAATGAGAGGTGCCAAGTGTCGCCTCTCGTTGGTCCAAAATGTTTCGTCTCTCGGAAAAATCCGCAAAAATTAAAAATGACATAGCCGGAATTTTCCCTTCGCAAGTTATGTAAAACGTTTCGTCGAAAAACGACTCTAACCGGGTGTTGTGCACAAAATAATTCAGCCAAGCCTACTTAAAAGCCCAACTTTTCTACATACGTCCTTACGTACATACTCTGGAAATACGGGGTATAACAACTCAGAGGAAGCATGATTCTATCTGGGTTATCGTCGACAGACTGACGAAATCAGCCCACTTTCTTCCCGTCAGGACGACTTTTTCGGCCGAGGATTACGCCAGACTTTACATCCGAGGGATCGTGAGACTACATGGGGTCCCTATTTCCATTATATCGCATGCAGGAGCTCGGATACTAACTTCGAGGTCTTTCCGTAGGGATTAGGGACGCAATGAGCCTCAAGATCGCATTCCATCCCATCGACGGACAGCAGAGCGCACTATCCGCACACTCGGTGATACGCCGCGAGCCCGTGTTATTGATTTCGGGGTAGCTGGGAAGATCATTTGCCTCTAGTGGAGTTTGCGTATAATAATAGCTACCACTCCAGTATCCAGATGGCGCCTTATGAGGCCTTGTATGAGAGGAAGTGCAGATCACCGATAGGCTGGTTTGATGTGGGCGAGGTACAATTAGTTGGTCCAGACTTGGTGCAGCAGGCAGTGGATAAAGTGAAGCTTATCCAGGAGCGGTTATTGATACCGTAGTCGGCATGTAAGTCGTATGCAGATCATCGGCGTCGACATTTGGAGTTTGAGGTTGTTGATTGGGTTTTTCAGAAGGTATCACCCATGAAGGGTGTGATGAGGTTTGGAAAGAAAGGGAAGCTCAGCCCAAGGTACATTGGGCCTTATCAGATTGTCCGTAGGGTAGGCAAGGTTGCCTATGAGTTGGATCTGCCGTCCGATCTGGAGGCAGTACATCCAGTCTTTCATGTTTCTATGCTGAGGAGATGTATCGGAGATCCATCCAGAGTGCACCCGGTTGATGATGTCCAGGTGACAGAGGAGTTATCGTATGAGGAGATTCCCATAGCGATACTTGATCGTCAGGTTAGGCGACTGCGGACAAAGGACGTGGCTTCCGTCAAAGTCTTATGGCGGAACGAGAACAGAGATGAGATGACATGGGAAGCAGAGGAGGACATGAGACAGAAATATCCCCACCTATTCCCCACACCTCGAGGTAACTCACTTTCATACTGGCTAATTTAAATTATCACGTGTACTTAGGTATTCCGTTGTGACCATATGTGGCTTTTTGATTGTTCGATTTATAGGGGACTATGTCATATCTAAGTTGTGGAATCTTGAAGGAACATTCAGGACGAATGTTTCTAAGGGGGGGGAGAATGTTATGCCCCGTGGTTCCGGAGTACGTATGTGAGGACGTACGTACAAAGGTATATGCCCTAATTAGGGTAAGAATGTTAGAATTGCTTTCCGACGAAAGTTATTTCGAACCTTGTGAAGGAAATTTACGTTTTCGATATTTTTACGACTATGGAATTTTTCCGAAAGATAAAATATTTTGGACCAATGGGAGGGCGACATGTGTCACCCATGGATTGGGCCAAGTGGACGAAAATGGATGGACAAGTTGGCAAGACAAGTGGCCAACAAGTCTTGCCAAGTTGGCATGGCTTGGACGGCAAAATGGAAGGATTTGGGCAAGTCTTGCTTAGTCAAGACTTGCCTAACTTTAGTAAGACAAGTGTGGGAAGGCTCTTACACAATTAATCTCTACCCTACACTTGTGTTAATCCCATCCCTTGGTTGTGCTATATAAACCCCCTAAGTAGATGAAAATCATCTACACTTAAACATAATACAAGTCTTGAAAAATAATTTCCTCTCCCCCCTTCTCTTGTTGCTCTCGTCAAACAGCCCCCTTCCCTTACCAAAAGTTGTCCAAAAATTCATAAACTTATAGGTGTTCTTCCTTAGTAGGTCAGGAAGATTACCAACCAAGAGTTAGATGAGATTTTCACACCTATAGCCTCTAAAACACCACCAAAACCGAAACTGGACAGTTTTGAAGACTAAGTGTTCTTCACCTTTTGGAGTCAAATTCTTGAATAGAATTTGGTTAGAACTTCTAAGGGTAAACTATGGTGATTTGGTGCACAAGAAATTGGAGCTAAAACACAAAGGTTTGGAGCTAAGACTTGCTTTGGAACGACTTTTAAATCTTGGATATTGTTGGGCTAGTATTGAGGTAATGAGCCTTAAACTCTTTGTGAATTTGATTATTATGTATTTAAGGATATTATACATATATTGAAGGTATATTATGGACTATCACTTATATAAAGATTGGAATATAAGTTGAAGGACTAATGAAGTATTGGATAAGTAAAGATTGGCCAAGGACGCCAACTTAAGGACCGTATCTATTTTGGACTTTTTACTTTGGACTCCTTTTTCTTATTGTTGTTATGAAGGCGAGATAGTAAACCGCGTTACCGTTTGGGCGCGTAATCCCCTTCTTTTACTTATTGTTATTTTGAAGGCGAGATAGTAAACCGCGTTACCGTTTGGGCGCGTAATCCCCTTCTTTTACTTATTGTTATTTTGAAGGCGAGATAGTAAACCGTGTTACCGTGTGTGTCACGACCCGACCTCGGGCCCGTGACTGGTGCCTTACCCCGAGCACCCTAGTGATACAACATCAGAGAAAAACCAGCGGAAATAAAAAACTCATGAAAGAAAACAGTGAAATAATAAAATAGGCTAACCCAAACGGTTACCTTTTTGTACATAAATGAAAACTTGAACAAGCAATTCTTACAAACCCCGCCACAACAAAGGCTGCACTTAAGAATTTTAAAACCATAACGACGGACAGTGGGCCGCCATGCCCCGAATGTACAAAAGTCTACCACTTCAGGAACTGCATCACGTGACAAGCTTCCGAGATATGGAGCTTTCCGAGAACCGACAACGATCCTAAGAGTGGATCGCCAGTTATGAACCTCAACTCGCGCATAACGTAGCCCCGAAGGAGGTCGACAACAGTACCAAGTATGTGGAAAAATACCATTCAGAATGAAATCATAATAGTCTATATAAAGCGTGAGACATGTATGATAACCAAACTACAAGACACAACATATAAGCCATGTCAAGTCGTGGACTCATGCCCGTGAAATCATCACTCAAATACAACCCGAATTTAACCCAAGACAATGGCCGCATGCCCGGATCTCACCTCGGTATAAGCACGGCCCTCGAACCGTCCTAGTGGGCCCATACCCGTGGACCATCCAACGTGTCGGTATGCCCAAATGAGATAACAAGATAACAATCACTGTGGAAGCATACCCGTAGGCTACCCAACGTGTCAGTATGTCCAATCAATAACAAGATAATACTCATCAGGAAGCATACCCGGCTACCCAACGTGTCGCATGTCCCAACAAATAACAAGATAATACTCATCGTGGAAGCATACCCGGCTACCCAACGTGTCGATGTCCCAACAAATAACAAGATAATACTCATCGCTGGAAGCATACCCGGCTACCCAACGTGTCAAGATGTCCAATCAATACCACGATAGCCTACTCCATCGAGAGACTCAGAGCACAAAATCAACACTTGCACAACAAAGCTATCTCAACCAAGCATAGGCAAGTTACACACAACTCAAGGAACTTTAACACTTCTTAACACAACGTCAAGTATACCATTAAAACCCAAGTATCTAACCTCTTTAAGATCAAGGTACTCCTACCTTTTATAACCAAACCCCTTATGTTTTCCATCACAAAGAGTTCAATATTTGAAAACAAGTTACTTCTCTTTTCCCAAACTCAAGTTACCATTTTAAATCCATTAATGAATCCATTCCTTTATTTCCATAAAGTCGTTATAACTAACTTCCCATAAAGCTATTATAACACTTTATGTTTTAAAACAAGTCAAGACAAAACCATGCCTTTCTTTTAAACCAAAACACTTCACATTCTTAAGTCTCTTTTCTTTTAGAAATCGAGTTCCTTACTTTGGAATTTTTAAGAAAATCAAAACTTGATTACAATAATTCTTATTAGAGCAGCCATGATCTAGGAAGTGTAATACGATTTTGTCTTATCTTAGCTTCTATGCAGATGGAGGTTTCTACTAGTTTTAATATAATTAATTGTCATTACCTTTTTCCTTTATTAACGCTGCATTGGCTTGTTCGATTCTCATTCCCATTTCCGAAATTTATGTAACATTATTCTCTTAAAACCAAGTACTCATTTCTCACGAATGAGGTTTTACACTTTTCAACACCATTTAGGTCAATTATAAGCCAAGTGTCACGACCCGAACCCGGGCCCGTGACTGGTGCCTTACCCCGGGCACCCTAGTGATACAACATCAGAGAAAAACCAGCGGAAATAAAAACTTTTGAACATATAAATAAATATGGATCAAGATGAAAGAAAACAGGCCAACCAAAACGGTTGCCTTTCAACATATATATATAAACATTTGAATACATAATCCTACAACCCCGCCCACAACAAAGGCTGCACTCTAAGATTTATACAACAACTATGACGGACAGGCCCCGCCATACCCTCGAATGTACAAGAACCTACATGACATCGTGGTAACATACCAAAGATAAGCCTCCAAGGAACTGAGCTTCCCAAGACAAAGGTGATCCTAATGGATCGACAAATGATGTACTTACTGCAGATGAACGCAAATTCGAAGGAGGTCAAGACAACAGTACTAAGTATGTGAAATCAGAAATATCAGAATGAAATCATAGCGCTATATAAAGCAGAGACATGTATGATAACCAAACTACAAGATACAACATATAAACAAATATATCAAGTCAAGGACTCACGCCTCCAAATCATCACTGTGCGTGAAATTCCTTCCTCACCGCCGCTATGATATGATAACAACAAGACAACAATCCAAATGGAGCATACCCGCGCCACGATCGTGTCGTGATGTCCAAACACTAAGACAACATTCCAAATGGAAGCATACCCGCGCTACGATCGTGGTCGTGATGTCCAAAGGAAACAATAAGACAGATTCCAAATGGAAGATACCCGCGCGCTACGATCGCGGTCGTGATGTCCAAAGGGAAACAATAAGACAAAGATTCCAAATGGAAGCATACCCGCGCGCCACGATCGCGGTCGTGATGTCCAAAGCGATTTAGCAAAAGTAACACTATCAACGCGAACGCACTGCGGAATTTCTCCGTCACACGCCGCACGCCCAAGTAAGTTCTCAACAAGTCAACCGAATTCTCCATCGAGAGACGCAGAGTATAGAAACACAATTCTTGCACAACAAAGGCTATCACAACAAGCATAGGCAAGTTTCACAACAACAAGCATAGGCAAGTTTCACAACAACAAGCATAGGCAAGTTATACACAATTCAACGTGATTTTCATTTTATGCCAAAGTCCGGTTTTAACCCTAAAGTACTACGACGTTAAATTCCTTTAAAGAGATCCATTCCTTTTATAAAAGTCACCCGATACCGTAGTATAAAAATAGAGTGACTCACATTTTTAGGTAAACCAAAATACTTCTTTTAAAGTCGAGTTACCACATTAACACCAATGATAAAACCCTTTTTGTTTTCATAAAGTCGTTATAATTAACTTCCCATAAAGTTTATAACACTTTATGTTTTTAAACCATTTTAAGACAAAACAATGCCTTCCTTTTCCTAGAGTTCCAGCTTTGCCTAATTTCAATTACTCATTTCTTTATTTTAGAAAAGTTTCATAGTTCATAGTCTTAATCATTTAAGAATATAATTCCTTTTATACAACTGAGAAACATATGCCTTATATGAGTGTAGGTTATTCTTGTTCATAATCAATCTTATTGAGTACCATGATCTAGAAATGTAATATCATTTTGTCTCATCTTAGCTTCTATGCAGATGAGGTTTCACCGGTTTTAATAATACTTCATTATTCTATACATTTTCCTTTATTAACGCTCGCAGTGGTTTGTCGATACACATTCGATTTCCAAATCAAGAAACATTATTCCTTCTAAAACCACGCACTATTACTCACGAACGAGGTTTCACACAAAACTCATATTAATTCATTTAAGTTAAGTCTCTTATCTTATAAGATCAAGTCTCTTAACTTCTAAAAATCAGTAAACCATTTTCTTTACCACTCTTAAGACGTTATACCTAACTTCCCATAAAGCTAGTATAACTCTTTTTAAAACCTTTAAAACCAAGTGTTACTCTTCTTTCAAAAATGGTTTCTTAACTCATTTGACATACTTCAAGATTCTTATTATTCAGGCTTAAGTCAAAAGACATCATTGCATAACCACGCTCATTTAGCACACGACGCCTACCGTGCATATATTATTCGTGCTTAAGTCAAAAGACATTGCTGCATAACTACGCTCAATTAGCACACGACGCTCACCGCATTATATATTATTCAGCTTAAGTCAAAAGACATTGCCGCATTTATATATATCTTCCTTTAAAATATCATGCTCAAAAGTATAGGAAGAATCACATACCTCGCGACGATTATCGACTATAAGCAAAACGCTCCACGGCTATAACCCGGCTAGCCTTGTCCACCTTCTAAGTAGCACATGCTACTTGCAAAACATTCAACCAATACGGTTATCGGGCCCATCAGAATACAAATTCTATGTAAGTACTGTTTAATCTTCTACTTATATTCTTCTGATATGATTTCAGTTCAAGTATTTTCTGTAATATCCTTCTATTACAGTTCAATTCTCTTTTATGAATCTTATATTCATTTCTATACTACTACGGTATGTAATTTCCAATTACAAAAGAAGGACAGTAGTATTTACCTCGATGAGCCCAAAATTTATCCAAGTTAAAGTCGCTCCCAGCAACGCTAGCTCCTACTCCGAGTGCTCCAATCCGCGCCAAATAACCCTTAGAAGTTCTACGCAACTTCTACTTAACACTTCAACCGACTATGAAGGTTTTCCTTAGGGTTTCGTTTTAGTGACTGAGGGAAGGTATAATAGTATTTTCTGGGCTTTGTACAAGTGTAACCTTGGGAATACTACAAGGTATTTGGGCCAAGGTATTTGGACATTATAACAATACAAGGAGATTATTTCTATACCACAACAAGGGGTATTTATAAGAAAACACCTAGGCTGGGGTACCTGCTAGGGCACCACAGCGGGGAGGAGGCTCTCGGCCAAGGCTCACTCAAGGGGGGGGGGGGAGTTGGACGAACTCAACTTCTCAAAGGGGGAGGGATTTTTAACACTTAGAAATGATTTTTGGATGAAGAAGTTCATCACTTAGGGGGGGTATTTATAGGTCATGAAATGGCCAACCAATTGCCAAGATTCATCCAAGTGCCATGCAAGTGTAGGGCTATATTTAAGCCAAGTGCACCTTATCCATCTACCACACAACTTGCACAAAATATCCTACCAACTAAAGTAGCCCAAATCGTCCCCTTTGCCGTCCCACTCTTCCAATGTGAGGTGACATGCCACCCTCCCGCTGGTCCAAAATGTTTCCTCTCGTAAAATCCGCAAAAATATAAATGACATAGCCGAATTTTCCTTCGTAGTTTAGTAAAACGCTTCATCGAAAACGCACTCTTTTCGCACTTCAGCCCAAATTTCGAACCTTGCCTAATCTTAAGGCTTAAATTATTATACGCACGCCTACGCATACCGGAAATACGTATAACATTCTCCTCTCTTAGAAACATTAGTCTCTAATGTTCCTTCTCAAGACGGATAACTATGTAGTTCTTCTAACGTATTGCCAACGCCACACCTTGCCACTAAATATCACATTTTTCTTCCTTCCTTACTCGTAGTGCCCTTCTCGAAAACTTGAACTCTTCTAGTATAACGCATCACACTTCGATACCACTTTTGTCACTTTGCCGCTGAGGTTCTAGTGTCACTCCACACCCAACAAATGGTACCGATCGCATGCGATCCCCGGAGAGGTTCTAGTGTCTCTCGTGACGCGCCATACTGAGAGCCACGGTTCGGTCTGTTTCCTCGCCGAGAGGCTCTGGCCTCTTTATACGCTCAGCCCCCCGAAACTTTGGAGTCACCACCTCCAAACTTGGTCATCTTACTAGCCTCAATCTCCCTTAAAGCCGTTCCCGGCCTTCACGATCCGCTTCTGGTCGAACATATCCACGAACTCATACGATGGTCATCTAATCATGGGCCTAGCACCTCGTGACCCTACCACCTACGGACCACCCAGCCGACCCCACCTTAAACCGCCGCGGGTTGGCCCTCAACATGGCCCCAACCCGACTCCACTTAACGCATCACGCTCTTGTTCCCGATCCTAACAATCTTATTTATACAGCCGTGAAAGCTACCACTTCCATTTTACACTACCCAAGGAAATTTCTCCACGTATACTTATACATTCTGACAAAGATTACCCGCAAGATCTTGTACTCAAGACGGCCTTACATCTAAGGTCTCAACTGTAATATTCTAAGGTTTATCATTTCAAGCTTACTCCTTTTTCACTAACTGTGTTCTAAATCACATTTTTGCACAAAGCTATCAGAACATAACACTTAACACATTATCATAACATCAATACATACAAGTCTCTAGATGGTTAAGGATATACTGAAAATAGGCGGATCAAAGGACCGCTAAAACTGGGAACTTCCACCGCGACCTCTACCGTGGCTCGCTGTATGAACATCCCGCCAGCTATGGAAGGTGAAGAACCCACAACCCGTAGTGCAGGCTATCCTACCCGGCCACTACCGGGTCGACAGCCCTAAATGGCCGCCGCACGAAACAAACTCCCGAATCCAGCACGACACTCCCCATGGAGTCTACCACATCGCCACAACGAGGCTCTGGTGGCCTGTTGCTAACACCCTGCTCACCCGAAAATCAACCCCGAGCCTCGACCGCTTCCCGAATACTCGATGCTCAAGATTGTGGAGACCACTCAGATCGGGCGGAGGCGCATAACTAGTCGGCCGAGGCGGTCCGCCTCGAAGTCACCAGCGACCTCGCTGTTCGCCCTCTTCTCACGACCTTGGTCATTCCGTCGATTTCTCCGCCTCACCCCAAGTGCATAATCCTCGCATGCGGCACGTCCATGCCGGTGAAGAGCTACACCAACAACTCTGCTAGGTAATCATCGAGCCCTGTGAATATATCGGTGCACTCGATCCTCCATACTACTACTAATGCGGGACGCATCGCCAATGAGTCAACTCACATTGTACTCCCGACGCCTGCTTCGCCGCAACACCAAAAATCTGTTTACCCAGCCCTCCTCATCCGTGGAGGCAAGAAGTGTGCAAGAAATGCCTTTGAGAACTCGTCCCATAAAGCCAAGTGTATTCTCTCCCGACAGCTCACGAATCAAACCAATCGATCGCGTATCACGCACCGACGCTAACTTAGACCACCGACGGTCTCCGATGCCTCGATTACTCATGATCCAGAATCGCCGGATGAACTCGCGATCATCCTCGTGCCTCACCCATAAAACTTTGGCGGGTTACATCTCGTAAAATCCGTAGTCTCAAGCTGTATCTGCTCGAGGGTGGAACTACGGGTGCTCTTTGGAAGGCCTTGACTGTCAGCTACCCGCCATGTACGGCGACCTGCGTGATGGCGAGCCGTCTCCTTGTACCCCA